>JACEIK010003744.1:81296-134766 GCA_018107945.1 Datura stramonium | reverse complement strand
ATATAAATATATCGTGAATGATAAACATGCATAACTGAAATTATGAGGAACAATGGGAGACTCGTTATATAACCGACATTATAATGATAGAGCTTACGTGGTCCTAACTATTACACTAAGGCAGGTAGAGCCGTCCAAAGCCTTACCAGGGTTAAGGACGATACCATGATATCGAAATCAAGCTCAAGGCCCCTTAGGATAGGGGAAATCTCGAAAGGAGGTCCCAAAGTATATAAGTAAACCTACGTTGGCGCGTAGTTCTAAGGCACCGGGTTGACTGACCCTTAGTCTACTCGATGCTAGACACTACTCTGAAAAAAAAGCATATTCTCTACATCATTTTAAACGAAGCTGACCATCATATAGTGATGAAGCTGAATAACAACGTACATGCATAATAGAAAATCATAACATGAGGAGCCTTAGCTCAAATCATACTGCAAGTTGAATAAGGTTGGGAGTCTAGACTCCAAAACCATGTGGTAAGCTAATTGACATGAAATCATAAATCATACTTGAACATATGGGTTTGCCCAATACTTAAACATGCTTGAAAATACTTGATTCTCTTGAAAAGATGATCATAGGCATGGGTAACTTGAAACATGCTTTTATCATAAACATCTCAACATACTTGAACATACATCATAGATCTCAACTTTCATGAACTTTTCATGGATGGGCTTCATAATTTATAAAACTATAAAACATGATTTATAATTGAAAAAATTATAGAACTTGCCCATGAATCATAATTCAACGATAGAAACATGCTTAGATCATTCACATGGTAGAAACTTAGGGAATTCATGCATTGGGTAAAACCCCATAGGATCAACATATAAATTTGTATGAATTAGAAAGGGATTGGGCATGGGTGTGAACAAATTCACCCATTCATAACCCTACATACCTGAGAGAATCTGGTTCTACAACTTCTCTGATTGCCCAAGGAAGAATTGAGAAGAACTTGGAAGAAAATAAGTTTAATCACCTCTCTTGACTTCTAAACTTGCATGCATGAATAGGAATAGCTTCGAATGAACTTACCCCTATTAAGAGTAATTATTCATAGCTTAAAATGACATAGTTTAGCCCTTAGGATCATAGAAATTATGGAAAAGCCCTTACTAAACTCGCAGAGCAAAACAGACCGCCAGTCCTAACTAGGGATTGGAGGAGTCATTACCCATGACCACGATTCATGGTCTCGTGTCGTCAAGTACACTGCCCATTTTCCTCAAAGGGTCCCCATGAGGGACCTAGCGATTCGTCACTAGTGCCCACGAATCGTGGTCACCTCTCATTACCCTCACTGCTCAAAAACATTTAATCCTTAACCAACTACTAACCACGACTCACCTAACGAATCGTGGAATTAACCATGACTCGTGGTGTCTTGTCATGAGGTATACTGCCGGCCCTTCCTTCATCCTTCAACTTCCCTTGACAACGGGTAACCTAATGGATCATGGAGTTGACCATGACTCATGGTCACACCCGTGGTAACCCCAACTTGAAAATTTCCAAACAAGTCAAAACTCCTCACCACGAGTCACTTAACGACTCGTGGTCATCCTGACGTGTCGAAGGATGAGTCGATTTATGAGTTGGTGTAGAAAATCCTATTTTCTCCATTTCAACTCCCGGGTCTGATCTTAGGGCTTTCGGGGTATAACTATATCTCCCCCTTGGGAACATTCTTCCTCGAATGTCGAAAATCATACAGAAAAGCATAGAAATGAAATCATCATTCTCAAATACGGATCATATAAACTGAAAAGTGACGTAATGACTAACTCCGATTTGAACTACATGACCGAACCGAATTCACGAATCATACATATATCTATTTACATAAAGGAAACTAAGGTACATGAACAAAAAATGAAACTTAATAGAGTTTTAGGACAAAACTGATACCTCAAGCTGGAACTGAGCCAAAAGGGAATAGATGTAGGTATCTAGCCATCATGTCCGCTTTGTCTTCCCACGTGCCTCCCTCAACATGCTGATTCCTCCTTAAAACCTTGACTGAAGCTACTTCTTTGTTCCTTAGCTTACGAACCTGATGATGTAGTGTCTCCAGTGGAACCTCTTCATAACTAAGGTTTTCTTTCACACAGACACTGTCCACCGGAACAACTAGAGCTAGATCACACAGACACTTCCTTAAGAGCGATACATGGAAAACTGGATGACTGAAGCTAATTCTTTGGGAAACTCCAACTCATATGCTACCTTGCCAACCCATTTAACAATCTGATATGGACCAACATAACAGTGACTGAGTTTCCCTTTCTTTCAGAACCTCATCACTCCTTTCATGGGAGACACCTTTAGAAACACCCAATCATCAACTTTAGACTCAAGTTCTCTCCTCCTCACATCTACATGGGACTTTTGGCGACTCTGAGCTATTTTCAACCTTTCCTTTATAAGTTGAACTTTCTCCATGGCTTCATGGACTTTATCTGGCCCGATCATCACAACTTCACCGACTTCAAACCAACCAATAGGGGATCTATAGCTTCACCAATAGAGAGCCTCCAACGGAGCCATATGAATGCTGGAATGCTAGTTTCTGATATGCAAACTCAATGAGAGGCTAATGATCATCCCAACTATCCTTGAAGTCAATCACGCACGCTCTCAATATGCCTTCGAAAGTCTAAATAGTCCGCTCCACTTGACCATTCATTTCTGGGTGAAATGTTGTACTGAGCTTGACTTGAGTACCAAGTCCCTTTTGAAACGACCTCCAAAATAGGGAGGTAAACTGAGTACCTCTAGCTTATATGATGGACAAGGGCACTCTAATCAAATGAACTAGCTCTCAAATTTACAGTTTGGCATAATCCTCTACTGAATCAGTAGTTTTGACCAGTAAAAAATGAGCTACTTTGGTCAACCTATCCACCACCACCCAAATGGAGTCGTACTGTTAACGAATGCATGAAAACCCTGTGATGAAGTCCATACTGATCTCCTCCCACTTTTAAGTAGGGATACTAATGTTTTGAAGCACATCTCCCGGTAATTGGAGCTCCACCTTCATTTGCTAACAATTTGGACATTTAGCCACAAACTCTGCTATGTCCTACTTCAAGCCATTCCACCAATAGACTTCTCATAGGTCACGGTACATCTTGGTGGAACCTAGATGTATCGAATATCTAGAATAATGAGCCTTATGCAACATTGGATTTCTCAAATCATCAATTTCCAGGACACACAAGCAACCTTGATTTCGAAGAACACAATCTCCTCCTTTGGAGAAGACCTCTACCTTATGATTCTGAATGACTTCCTTTAAATTTACCAAAATAGGGTCCTCGTCTTGTTTATATTTTACATCAGTCACCAAGGACGATTTTGATCTGTTCTGGACAATAATACTGCCATCAATTGAGTCAACCAAGTGAATTCCGAACCTTGCAAGTCGATGCACATCCTTCACCAGCTCCTTCCTCCCCTCACCTACATGGGACACACTCTCCATAGAGAGTATACTAAGTGCATTTGCTACTACATTAGCCTTACCCGATGGTAAAGGACATTCATATCATAATCATTGAGTAGCTCCAACCACCTCCTTTGGTGTAGGTTTAGATCCTTCTGGGTAAACACATATTTTAGGCTCTTGTGGTCCGTAAACACATCTACATGGACCCCATACAAAGTAGTGTCTCCAAATCTTCAAGGCAAATACTACCGCCACCAATTTGAGATCATGAGTCGGGTAATTCTTTTCATGAACTTTAGTTGTCTGGAAGCATATGCTATAACCTTTCCATGCTGAATGAACAAACAACCAAGGCCGATCCTCAAAGCATCAGAATACACCACAAATCTATCGGTACCCTAGGGTAGGGTCAACACCGGTGCTGAGGTGAGTCGAGCCTTCAACTCTTGGAAACTCTTCTCACAAGCCTCTGACCATTTGAACTTCACTTTTTTTTGGTCAATTTGGTCAATGGAACTGTAATATATGAAAACCCCTCAACAAATCTCTGATAATAACCCGTTAAGCCCAAGATGCTCCAAATATCTAATGAATTCACCGATCTAGGTCAATTCTTCACGACTTTCTATCTTCCTAGAGTCCACCTTTATGCCCTCACTTGACACCACATGGCCCAAAAATGCCACTGAGTTCAACCAAAACTCCTACTTGCTGAATTTAGCATATATTTGGCGATCATTGAGAGTCTGTAGCACCACCCTCAAATGAGTGGCATGCTCCTCCTCGCTGCAAGAGTATATCAGGATGTCATCGATAAACACGATCACAAACATATCCAAGTATGACTTGAACACCCTGTTCATCAAATCCATAAAAGCTACAGGAGCATTCGTTAGTCCAAAAGACATAACTACAAACTCATAATGACCATACCCCATCTTCAAAGCTATCTTCAGGATATCACTCTCCCGTAACCTGAGCTGATGGTATCTGATGTAAGATCTTTCTTCGAAAAGCACTTGGCACCCTGAAGCTGGTCAAACAAATCATCAATCTTGGGAAGAGGATACCTATTCTTGATAGTGACCTTGTTCAATTATCGATAATCAATACATATACGAAGAGAACCATCTTTCTTATGTACAAATAGAACTGATGCACTCCATGTGGATTTTATTGGTCTAATGAACCCTTTTTCTAGGAGGTCCTTTAATTTCTCCTTCAATTCCCTTAGCTCGGCTGGAGCCATTTTGTAAGAAGGAATAGATATAGGCTGCATATCGGGAAGAAGATCAGTACAAAAATCAATCTCCCACTCGAGAGGAATTCCCTATAGATCATCTGGGAAGACTTCTGGATACTCACATACTATCGAAACGGACTGGATAGTCGGGGTCCCAGATGTAGCATCTTTAACCCTTACTAGATGGTACACGCAACCCTTAGAGATCATCTTTCTGGCCTTAAGGTAAGAATTGAAATGACCTACAGGCAAAACTGAACTACCCTTCCACTCTATGATAGGCTCGCCCAAAAATCTGAACTTTTCATCTCAGGTTCTACAATTCACTAAGGCATAACATGAAAATAGCCAATCCATGCCAAGGATAAGATCAAAATCGGTCAAGGCTTACTCTACTAAATCTGCTGAGGTGATTTTCTGAAGGACTGTGATAGGGTAATCTCTATACACCCGTCTATCTATAGTCGAATCACCGACTAGAGTAGAGACTGAGAAAGGTTCTGATAGGATTTCAGGACTGACTCCAAAACTACTAACAACATAGGGCATCACAAAAGACAAAGTAGCCCATGGATATAACAAAGCATATACATCAAGGTGGAAAACTTGTAACATACCAGTGACTACATCCAAGGACGCCTCCTGCTCTTGGTAGGATGCTAGGGCATAGAAGTAGCCCATGGATATAACAAAGCATATACATCAAGGTGGAAACTTGTAACATACCAGTTGACTTACATCCAAGGACGCTCCGCTCTTGGTAGGATGCTTAGGGCATAGAATTTGTTTTGGCGCTACCGCCACCTATGCTAGTAGAAGCGTCCTATTGAGTCAAGGCAATGGTGGAGCTGCTTAACTAGAAGCTACGCGTTAGCCCTTCTCATGGTCCTCGTCTAGCAAACTGGCAATTTCTACATATGTCCCAGTTTTCCACACCAAGAAAGAACTTGTACCCGCCAAATTCACGGCCGTGTCCCGGCCACATCTACTGGACCTTTGGAGGTCTAGTCTCAATGGGTCTCCTAACCTAACCTCTTGATCCCGATGCTCATCCCTCTTTGCCGTGCCTAGATCTCGCATGGCCACTTCTAGCTTGCGATGATGTCGCTGAGATGATATATGGTGGGACCGCCGACGATGTCCTTCACTCCGTCCTCCGCCGAGAGAATCCATTACTATATGTCCTGCACTTCGCTTCTCTCTCTCATATGCACTATATCCATCCGTCTGCATAAAACTATTCAAGAAAAGCCATATCCCGATGAAGAATTATGGTCCTGGCACCCTTGTCTAGGTAGTCCGCCACCCCATGAATAAACCTGCCACACTCGATCCCTCTCGATCAACCATTAAATCTAGGGAATACTTGGACAGACGAAAGTGAACTCTAAGGCATAGTACCGCATCATCATCTTTCCCTATTTTAGATTCATCAACTTGGCCACCTTCAACTCCCTTATCTCACAAGGGAAGAACCAATCTAGAAAAGCGGCATGAAACTCGTCCCAACCGATTGGGCCTCCGACTTCCCTACTATACTTCCACTATTTGAACCAAAATGTGCGTGGCCCTTAACCGAGCATGAGGCCAAATTAAGTACCTCCCTAGTCACCCCCATAACCTGGGTGATCTTTAGAATCTCATCGATAAACTCATATGGATCCTCATCCACCTTTGTCCCAAGGAATTCTAGAGGGTTCATCCTTATGAAATCTCTAACTGTACGCTTCCGCATTCCCATTCCGGGGAACATGTACTACCACTGATTAACCCAAGTGTCAAGGCCTATGCTAGCATCCGAATATTGCCTAAATTGGGCCAGTGGGAAACCAAACTCTCCTAAGGTATTGGGTGCCTGCGAGTTAGTGGGGCCTCGTTGGTTCCTCGTCTCGCATTATCCTCATGGCTATTTTCATTTCCATTTCTTCTACCGTTAACTCTATGGGTAGACATGATCCTACATTCACGAATAAAGTACGCAGTTAGAAGGATAGAGAGAATTTTTACCGCATGGCATAGATCATGAAAGAAAGAAACATTTCTTAGACGTCTCGTAGCCTCATCTTCATAAGTGTGCGTGCTTCACACCCATGAAAAAGATCTACTTAACGTGGCTTTTAGATAATCTCTCTAGGACAATTTTAAAACCTAATGCTCGATACAAAGCTTTTCAAGACCCGTACTCCTCGGGCCCGGATCAAGACACGGTATAAGGAATCCCGAGAGACTACAAGTCGATCCATGGAATGAACATAACTTCTAGCTCAATCAATGAAAGAGGAAGATCAAACATAATATTCATAGAGGAAGCCTAAACATAACATAAATCAAGATACAACACGAGTCTTAAGCTAAATAAATTTCTATGTCCGAAAATCCCTCTAACTCGATGACTCTGATGGGGCAAGACCCCAACTAACTCTAAGTCCTAAGCAAAAATACGAAACATAACCGAATAGAAGGGGCCCTCGGCGATGATGACTCACCAATGGAGGCTAGATGATAACTCCGAATCCAGCTAGTGATGGGGCCGAGTATGAAGATTGAAGCTTGTATCATAAAATGATACATCATAGAGTATGCGGTCATACGTGGAATGTACCGAGTATGCAAGGTAAAACTCTTAATTATGTTAAATCATTAAAATATGCACACAATATAAAACATAATAAAGATAAGAATCTAAGAGTAGGGCTTATATGCTATTTTCCGAAATCATGATTTGAACAAAACTGAATATCATAATTAAAAATAAAAAATTAAAAAAACTCAAAATTCATAAAAAAAAAAAAACCCCAAAAACAAAAAACAAACAATATAAATAATATAATTATATATATATATCATGAATGATAAACATTTATTAACAAATCATGAGGAATAATGGGAGATTCGCTTATTTAACCGACATTACCACGATTGAGTTACATGGTCCCGACTATCACACTCAATTTGGTAGAGCCGTCCAAAATCTTTCAAGGGCTAAGGAAGATACCATGATATTGATATCAAGGTCAACGCTCCTCGGGAAGGGGAAAGCTCCAAAGGAGGACCAAAAGTATATAAGTAAACCTACATTGGCACGCAGTTCAAGCACGGATTGGTCGACGCTTAGCCAATCCCTACAGACACTACTCCCAAAACATGCATATGCTCTACATCATTTTAAATTAATCTAACCATCATCTAGTGATGAAGCTGAGTAGCAACATACATGACTAATCTGGAGATCATAACCGTAACACCCAAGAAAATTTGTGCGATAAAATCGTGCATGAGGTAGGACTAAGAGTACATAATGTATTAAGAGTGAAGTGTTCTGAGATTATTTGAGTCACACTCATTATCATATTTAATATTGACGTCGATCAATGTTCAAGTGCCTTTAGACGACTAAACACAAGTACACGTGGTCGAACAAGTAGTAAAATGGCTCAAGTAAGCCAAGTATCGATCCCACAAGGACTGATAAAGGTAATAATCAAATCAAGTGTCAATGAACTTTTAACTTCTAAAATAAAACAAAAATTTTAAAAAGATTTTGAGAGTTGGTTTCTAATTTATATTAATCTAAAACAAATGTACAATTTGAGTCTCGAACTATAGTTATACGTTTCGAGGCTAAAACGAACATGAAAGGGAAGTAATTCATCGATACAATTCGGTTAATCTTTCCTTCCGTTAGTAAAGAATTATTGCCTATGGATTAGTATTTAACCCAACTTAAGAATCATGAACCTTCCACCTACATTTCGTGATAAAAAGAAATTCATGTTCTAGCCATACAAAACCGATTCCGTAATTGACTAATACAACTTTCGTGCATATTTTTATCCCGAAGGTAAATCAATTCTCAATTTTTCCAAACTAAGAAGAGATCATATCCTACCAATTCACAACTTTCCAATTTCTTTCTCGAGTTGAAACCGGACTTTTAGATATACATTAACATTGACCACACATTAATGCAAGAAGAACAAGAATTAATAGAACAAACTACTAAGAAAAGATGAAAAACCAAATGATCAATAATTACATTTCCACTACAAATGTTCTTAACCTCAAGAAGAAGTGACTTAGCCACTCATTTGTGGATTAAACATCATCAAATGAGTGTAAATCATACAAAACAATTGAAATAAAGGAGAAAGAGATAGAGAAGAACCCTAGGATTTTCGCCCTCAACCGCCCGTAACTCACGTTCTGTTTCAACTAAGTCGTAATAATTAAAAATGAACCTAAGTGTGCTATTTATACTAGTGGGAATTTTTCCCAAAATAACAAGCAACGTGTCACGGAGTGTACCGCGGAGCACCGCCTCCATGACACGCCGCCCCAAACGCGCACCTCCCATCGGAATCCTGCCCTTCCGTGCAATTATGCCCAACGTGCCACGACGTGCAACGCGGGCTTGGCCAATGGTGCCACTTCAAGCCCAACGCGCACCTTCACCGGAATTCCATGTTCCTGTAATATGTCCAACGTGCCACGGAGGCAACGCGACGCCCACTGGAATCTTGGCAATTCTAATCATCCGGGCAGAATGCCTCCGCGATGGAAGGGTGATACCTACTCATCATGAGCCCTTAATTCTTGCTACATTTCCTGGCCTTTCCACTCCGCTCGCTTCCGAGTCCATTCCGAGCCTCTCCCAACATGAATCTTAGCTTCCTAAAAGTACATTTTTCCTGCAAAACAACGCTAATCATGTTGGTTAGTATAAATTCACATTTTAACTAAAAATTACATAGAGAATGCATTTTAATATCGAGGATAAACAAGACGAAATTTAAGCATTTGAGTAACACTTGGGCATATAATTCCCGCCCAAGATCACTTACCCCACACTTAAAACCTTGTTCGGCCTCGAACAATAATCTCACATCTCATGCAATTGACACCCACGCATAGCTACTTTGGCTCGACAATTCAAACTACTAAGCATACCGATTATTTAATATAGCAAATCATCAAGAAAACATGCATAGTCTCATCAATACAATGACATTCAACACATCAAGACCCTCCTGTACTCATGAATCGACTTCGATATCGACAAACTCATGCAACCGACAGATCAAGTATATCCGAAGCCACGAAATTCGCCCTCACAAGCATGTGCCCTCACAACAAAAGAGAATTTCCCCCTTTTCAATCACATGAACTCAAAAACATTACATGTAGGGGCATATAAACACGATTTCACTCACTCTCCCAAAAAATTCACATGCATCATGTCATGAACCATAGGCTTGCCTCTAGTATATTACTCCACTAATATAAGGATGTGTGATGTAAGATCACGTAGGACTTAACGGGTTGTGTAGCATGTAAGCTACTTTAACTAGTAAATACCGGGCTAACCAATAATAGCAACTAGCATCCTTAAGCGCTTTTCAATACATCCTACCAACATTATGGGCATTGTTTCTTCCTTCATCCTCCCATTCTTGAAGTCTTTCTTCATTTTTGTCCCCATTTCTTTACACACTCGACTTTCTAATAACAAAGATTAGTTATACATCTTCATTTTATTTAATTTGTTGTTAGTGCACCTTGACCTTTTCTTTACTTTCACCACTTCCGCTTTTTCATTCTTTTCACCATTCTCACTCCTTTACACTATGTATGGAATTATTTTTTTCTTGAGCGCTTAAGAGTTTTTGATCAAATTCACGGATAATGAAAAGAAGGGGTCAAGCTCGGTTTGTACCTTCTCGACGAAAGAAAAATAGGCTAAAGGCTCAATGGGCTAACTAGGATGTACATTCAAGGTAGGTATGATAATGGAAAACTTTCGGTTAAATCAAAGAAATGCCTACATCCTTTCCTACACTACTTATCCCTTCATTTCGCTTCGTACACACCTCAAAAAAAAGTTCTGCATAATTTCCACAATGGCGCGGAATAATCGAAACCTCACCACACACTCATTGCACATGCTTAACTCAAGACATATTCACAGACTCTTCAATCAACTAATTACAAGAAGTCAAACATTAAGCCTCGATGACACCGAATCGAACTCTATAACCTAGGTATCTCAACATGTTTACTGTTGCATGCTTTGCTACGAATCACCTTTGCATTCTAATTATAATGTACAACACGCAACAGTAATTTCGCACCTTAAAGTGCGACACGATTGGGATACAAACAAACAAAAGAAAAATAAACGAAAGGGAAAACTACCCTATCGACTACATTTCCCTTTAAGACGTCGGCCATCCATAACATCATAGGGAACGGTCACTATTTATGACTCCTGGGTTCAATGGGACTATTCTCAAAAGCACCAAAACAAACACCGAGAAACCCAATCAAAAAATAATTCAACGAAATATTTTTAAAAATATCGATAATTTTGATAAAAACAAAATATTTACACAACCTAGCTAACAACAACTCCACACAAGACACACACAACAATTTCACATTAGTTACAACACCTATTTATAATACAAAACATAAACACAAAATCACAAAGGTCACAATTTTTTCAATAAGCACAACAACAAACAACCAGCACCTAACTACCCCACCCCACACTTAAACCAATACCGTCCCCAAGTTCACAAAATTCAGCATAGCACAAAAGTAGGTGGTGAAACTCCCTTATCAATCGAAGTATTCAATTTCTTCGCAAAGCCGTTGCCTCATCCCCCATATCTCGAATCACCTCGCCGTCTTCATCCGACTCAATAATCTGAGTCCTCACGACGTGTCTCCTCACTTCCAAGTGGGGACATCGTCATCTGCTGTGCTCCACAAAAGCCGGCCCCACTCTACATAGAGCCCTTAACATTTTCGCCGGGCAGTAGTCCAAGTTTAGCCGCCACACTCTCATCTTCTCTGTCAGTTTCGCCTATGAAGAATCAAGAATATCCGTATCCCGAACATGCGGGCCATATACTCGATCATCTCGAGCATGTCGTCGCTAGTGTGAGAACCGGCCCGTGAGTGGTGTCGGGTGCCTTGGTTTTGTGACATCCACGTACGCCTATCCATCTGCGGATGTCTAGGGCTCTTCCTATGCCCGATGTAGATGTGCCCTTTCCTTTGTTCATGCTCGCCATTGTTCCTATCACATCAAACAGATACCCCAATGTTATTCAAATAAAAATTAGCTTGACTAAGGCTGGGTTGCTTAGCCACCCCACACTTAGTCTTTAGCCACAATTACGCATTACGGCAAGACAATCCTCTTTTCAATTTACAAAAACAACAACATGCCTCGTGTGCATTCATAATTCGATGGAATAAATTTTATGTACTACTCGTACTGCATAAAGCCTAATCACAATATCACCATCGATACCATTTCATCACATACACTTAGCAAAATTTCTCTCAACTGTGACAACCTATGCAATTCAATAATTTCTATGCAATCAACAATTTCATTCTCCCGAAATTCCATCGTTTCTTTAGCATATTCACATTAAGCACAACAACACAATTCACTCCCCCAACATGCACAACCCAAAAAAAATTTCACATTTCAACTTCATTTAGCTTCTTCAGATTCAAATTCTAACCCTAGCTACAAATTTCACAAAATCCGTCAAGCATGTATTTATCGAGTTCATACAATCACAATGATACTTCAATAACATCAATCGTCACAACTTAAAATGAATTCAAGCTCAATTTACACTTAGGGAAAGGTTTTACTCACCTCACATGCTCAAAATCAAAAAATTAGGCAAGAATTGAGATAAAGTTAAAGAACATACCTTAAATTCGATGAAATCAAGAAAAGTTGAAGAAACCTCGTACCCAGGTCCGTGTCACGTTGGGGAAGGAGGAATTTTAGGGGGTTTTGTCGTAGAGGGAGAAGGAATGGGGAAAAATGAGGAAATTAGTGAAATGAGGATTACAAGGGTCACCGGCAGACCCGACGCGAATAGCTCTCAACGTGTCAAGGAGGTTAACGCAGAGCACAGGCTCCGTGACACATTGACCATCGCGCCAAAGACTCGAATTTCTTAAAAATTCGAACAGGCTTCCACCGTGTCACGCGAGGGTAACGCCAACACCTCCGTGACACGAGTCAACTGCGTGGGCTCACCGTTTGCCACCTTTTATTTTTTTATCTCGCCTCGATTTTTCCTTTGCGATCCTTGCATTTTTTCCCCTCCTTTCAACCTGAAATTCATCTCACAACAAGAAATTGGTTAGGAATTCAAAGGTTTTAAACATAAAAACACAATATTTTGTTTTATTTACATTTTTTTTCTTTTCTTTTTCTTTTTAACTACCAATTCTACTTATCTATTACAACATTTCACGGGTTGCCTCCATGCGGCGCCTGGTTTATCATCGGGATCGACGTCATTTAAGCTCAATTCGCCCCTAGGGTGACAGATGCTTTCTAACACGTCCTCACCCGTGTCCCGCTACAATCGATACCATTAACTGCAACCGTGGCATCTCGATCTTCTTGCCACAACTCCAGCTTTGGGGGTCCTTCACTCCGGTGGTTTTCCCATCGGCTCGTGGAATCAACACTCGAACCATATCTTCGATCAAGCACGTTGATCACCGAGAGTTCCTCGTACACTACCGAAGCTTCGTGGCCTTGTACATATCAAATACCTCCACCTTGTCATGTGCTCGCATGGTTAGCCGCCCGCAGCCTACATCAATTAGCGCTTTCCCTAAGCCGTCAAGAAGGGACGCCCCAAAATAAATGGACTTCCGCATCCGGCTCAAAATCCAAAACGACGGTCTACCGAGAAGATAAGGGAGCCCACTTGCACCAAAGACGTCCTCCACAATGCCATCTCTGCCCGGCCAAAGAACGATCCGCTAGTTGAAAGATCACCGCCGTTGGTCTAGGACTTCCTATCCCCAACTTCTTGAATAATCGATGCCCGCATCAAGTTAATGTCATCCCAAATCACATAATCCGTGAGCTCCGATAATACCTCCCCAATTGTAATTTGAATTGTAAAGCTCCCAAGGTCCTTGAGCTTTGTGGGCAACCTATTTTGTATCCTGGAAGTGCACATCCCTTCCCGTAAGAGCCACCGTCGCACTTAGTCAACCTGCTTTTTTCGCCACGATGTCCTTGATATACTTTGCGTGATTTCCGCACTCCCCGCAAAACATCAACAAGAGGTAAATTAATGTGTACTTGTTTGAGCACCTCCATGAAATTTTTGAAACACGCTTCCTCCTTGTGTTTCGCTTTTAATCTTTGGAGGGAACGTGGGGTGGTGGGTCTTTCCGGGTTCAGCCTTCCTTCTTCTTCCCCTCTCATCACAAGCTGCTCCTCTCATTCTCCGTCGCTCCCGACCGTTAAGGTGGTATTTCCGGTTCCACCTCCTTAAGTTGTAAACCACTCCTGTGGTCACCGCATTCACTTGCTTGGTTGGGGCCGTTGTCACTCTAAGTCCTCCTCTCACCCTCGGTGTTTTGGGCTCCAGCTAGTTGCCCAAACTAATACTCCAGCGCCTTTGTAGATAATCGATTATTCTTCACACGCGCTGCCAATTTCACATACTCACCCGCAATTGAGCTTGGTTAGCTATCATTTTTGAACATTTCCCTCAATGTCAAGGATGGGTGGTGGAGGAGTGCATTGTTGCTTCAGATCGCCACCGGAGCAGTTCCGCCGCCCTCCTTGATTTCCGCACCCTCGACTAGAACTCGCCTTGATGGTCAGTACTACCCCAAGAATTAATGATCCTCCAATTAGAGTTAAAGAATATTTTAATACCATAATATTGTTTCTAACATTACCAATAAAACATTGAATGGGATCACGTCCCACTGAGTGTTATTATTTCACACTTCACACCAATCTCATTTTATCACTTGGTCAGGACTGATGTTAGTTCTTCAGTAATATCAAGGAAAAGAAACATTCAACATAGCTTACATCAAAAGCATGATAGGAATGTGGAAATCTTATTCACTTCTGGGCTCCACCATTTCTTGGTTCCCTCCTTGAAGAGTCCGTATTCCACTCCGTATTCCCTGCGTAAATACGATTTAACAAAGGTTCCAAACTTTGCCTCCTCATGTCTTTTCTAATGCTTGTCCCCACTGAGTCTATTAAAATTTTTGTGTGGGGTTCCAAACTCCTATGAAAGTATGCACCAAAGACATCATTGGATTGGTGATGATGAGGACAATCCCGCAACATAGATTTGAATCTTTTCCCAAGCTTGACATGTATTCTCCTCTCTTGTTTAAAACTTCTAGAATTTGACTTCTAAGTCTTGATGTTTACCGGATGGAAAGAACCGTATCAAAATTTCCGCAAGATCATCCTGCGGAAAGATGTGGAATTAGGTGGTTCCACTTTCAACCACCTCTTTGCTTCTCCCAAAAGTGAAAATGGGAACAATGTAAGTTCGACGTAATCGATGACACTCAATGGGATGGGTGTCACTTATCTCCAAAAGTTTTGGAGATGTTGTGATCCCTCGTGAGGGAGACCTCGCGTGAACTGCACTACCGGGTGTGCAGCAATTGCACCATATTCTCGCTTTTGGGCACGAACCTCCCTCCCGGCTCAGGTTTGCGAATGCTAGATGTAACGTTGTTAGCATGTGGGATTGCCACTTGGCTAACCTACTTAGTCGTTCATTTCCTGCACTAACACGCCCCTTACAAGTTGGTGGATTCGGGTTGCTCAAGGATTGTCCTGCCCGAGCAACCGTGCCTCTTCCTTTCTCTCTAGAGCTTCTCTCCTTGACGATGGAAATTCTGTCTTTCCGGCTCTTAGGATGGGTCCACCTCCGCCTCCTTTTTCAATAGTGTTCAAATGTAATTCAACATTCGCAAAAGATGTGCTAAGCCAAGTTGTCACGCACTAATATAGAAATTGTAAACTAACACTTAAGAAAACAATTTTACCAATTGCCGCCCCGCAATGCCGCCAAAACTTGTTCATGTCTTTAGACGACTACACGCAAGTGCACGTGGTCGAACAAGTAAATGGCTCAAGTAAGCCAAGTATCGATCCCATGGGACTGACCAAGGTAATAATCGAATCAAGTGTCAATGAACTTTAACTCTAAAAAATGCATAACAATTTAAAGAAGATTTTGAGAGTTGGTTTCTAATTTAGGACTAAGTAAAATAAAATGTACAATTTGAGTCTCGAACTATAGTTATGAGTATGCCGAGGCTAAACGAACATGTAGGGAAGTAATTCATCGATAAATCTGCTAATCTTTCCTTCAAATGCTAGTCAAGAATTATTGCCTATGGATTAGTATTTAACCCAACTTAAGAATCATAAACCTTCCACCTACATTTCGTGATAAAAGAAATTTCATGTGCTAGCCATACAAAACCTATCTCCTTAATTGACTAATACGACTTTCAGTATATTTCTTATCCCAAGGTAAAATCAATTCTCAATTTTCCCAAACTAAGTAAGAGAACATATCCTACCAAGTCACAACTTTCCAATTTCTTTCTCTCTCGAGTTGAAACCGCACATTTTAGATATATATAAACATTGGCCACACATTAACGTAGTAAGAAACAAGAATTAATGTAACAACCATGGAAGAAAAGATGAAAACTAAATGATAATAATTACATTTCCACTACAAATGTTCTTAACTCAAAGAAAAGTAAATTTAGCCACTCATTTGTGGATTAAACATCATCAAATGAGTGTAAATCATACAAACAATTGAAATAAAGGAGAAAGAGATAGAGAAGAACCCTAGGATTTTCGCCCCTCAACTTCCCGTAACCCACGTTCTTGCTCAACTAAGCTCTAATAATTAAAAATGAACCTAAGTGCTATTTACACTAGTGGGAATTTTTCCCTGACACAGCAACGTGTCATGGAGTGCATCGCGAGCACCCCCTCCATGACACGACCACCCAAACACGACTCCACTGGAATCCGATTCTCCAGGTAATTATGCCCAACGTGCCACGGCGTGCAACGCGTGGCTTGGCCAACGTGCCACGACTCCCACACGCACCTTCACTAGAATTCCATGTTCCAGGTAATTATGTCCAACGTGCCACGGAGGCAAACATGGACCTCCACCTGAATCTTGGCCAATTTTAATCATCTCTGGGTAGAATGCCTCCGCGATGGCAGCGTGGACACGGCCCATCGCGGAGCCTCTTAATTTGCAACATTTCCTTAGCCTTTGCACTGCCGCTTCCGAGTCCATATTCCCGATTTCTCCCAACATGAATCTTAGCTTCCTAAAATTCATTTTTCCCGCAAAACAACGCTAATCATGTTGGTTAGTATAAATTCATATTTTAACTACAAATTACATGAGAATGCACAAATAACGATAGATAAAAAGGACGAAATGAAGCATTTGAGTATCACTTGGTCATATACTCCGCCCAAGATCAATCAATTTGTAGAACAAAATTTCCGCAAAACTTATCATAATATTTCCTTTCTTTAGATTTTTTGAAATTTTAGGTCAAATGTATTGGAAGTGTTTCTCCCAATATTGAAGAATTTAGGGGTGTGTGAGAGTTAAGTAAAATCAAATATCTATGAGTGTGTTTCTAACGATCAAACTGGTTTCATCAACTGCTCGGAATAAAGAGATGTTCAAGTGCTGGCGAGACTGCAAGTAAGCGGCACCTCACAAGGTCTTAAGGTGGTGGAGGAAAATTTATGTCCGTTTGGTCGGTTATTTCACTTCCAAATCTCATTTATTGAAATTTTCTCGAAAAGAACTCTCCCTAGAGGTGTTCTAAGGTGTTTTTGATGGTTTTTAGGCTAGAAGCTATGGGTCAACATGATTTTGGTGTCGGAAGTCGGGAATCGTGATGTAGTCCGTGGTTTGGTGTCTCTTCCGGGCTGTTGGTGGCTGTTTCTGGGTGAATCTATTGGTAAGCCTTCATACTTTTGTTCTCCTTAGTTCTTAAGATTGGTTATAGGTGTGTTAACCTCAGTAGGTTGTTTTCTTAGAGCTTCTACCGTCGAATTCCTATGAATCTTAAGGTGTTTCATTTGTCTTGCTTTTATTATTGAGTTGTGTTGGTTGCATTTAGGAAGAATATTGGACTTACATTAGGCAGTAGGTTCATGGCCTTTGAAGGCTCAAGTTCGTCTAGGCTTGAAGCTACGGTATGTTAGGCTTGTCCCTCCCTTTGTCGGCATGAATTCCATAGTCGTTGTCGTCCGTGTTGACGTGTGTGTTAGCTTTTTTGTGATGTCTTGTGTTTTGCTATTATTGAACTTATTTGCTGTTTATATGGTAATAATGGGTGTGTATATGTTCTGGTTTGTTGGCGTGGCTCGTGCTTGAGTGCGGAGAATCATAGCCATGGAAAATTGTTAGGCCTGGCCGAGAGGCCGCGTGTGGCGGTGGTTCTTGTGGCAAGTTGTGGGATGTCGGAGGAATAAGATTAGGTGATTATATTGTCAAGTGAGTCAGGTATGAAAGTGGTTATGGTTAATGGTCATGTACCTTTTTTGTTATATGTGAATTAGTTGACATAGTTTCACCGTGTCGAGGACACGTGATTCGGCCGTGGTGACACTTGGGCTGATTTATCGTGTCCCTTGATGTTAGTGGTATGTAGAGTGGAATGTGGGATGTTTGTAAAGGTTGAGGATAGATTGGTTAGGATGGTAGTCCTTAGCTTGGTTAGTGGCTCGTCGGTGGATAGTTAGACGTGAAAGAATATTATTGTCTTGTAAGAAGGTTGTGGGGTTTAAGAGCCTATTATGGGCTATATGAGCATGTATGTATTATTATTTTTGATTATGTGTGTTATGTTTTGAGTCCTTGTGGCTTGTGGATACCCGATGCAAGAGATATTTTCTGGCTAGGGTCGAGTTCGAGGTGCCTTGCAGGGCTTGTGGATACCCTCGGCGCACGAGAGTACTTCCTACTGAGGTGTTGAGCCCAAGGAGGAAATGACTCGCGAAGAATGATGTCCTCTCGTACTCGTCTTGTTGAGAAATTATTCGAGAGTGGTCCGACATGAAACCGAGCCTTCCCTGGGATCGCGATTGGTTCTCCTGCATGGATTGATCTCACGAACTGCCTAACCGAGAGAGTTCTCGGCGCTCTTGATTGATGATGTTGATTAACCGGGTGTTTGCTTGTTATTTGTTTGGAATTATATGTTTGGGTTGTTGCTTGTGTTGTCTATTATCTACAGCAAGTGATGCTAGATGCTATCGGTGTTAATGAGGCCATTGAGAGCGAGAGGCAATGACAGGTAATTTTTGCCGCCTAGGTGCTATCATAGTTATGTGCTTCGCACTTGCCTGGGCTTATGGGGGCCAAAGTTGGTTTTATATGTTTACTTAAATTGAGTTTCTCCTCTTGCGATATTCGGTATATCTATTAATCCCTAATCTAAGTATTCCAAATTGTGTATGCCTTTATGCTTGCATATTGTTGTATTGATGCCCTATTTGGGGTGCTTCATTCATGCCTACAAGTGATGGTGGGTCGGTAGATCGAGTCTTTGGTTGCCAAGTGAAGTTCCACTCGGGTCGGTGCTCTCCAAGCTCCTTCGGAGTTGCCGCAGGTTGAGTTATGGGTAGTTTGGGGCCCTATCCTGGCCAGTTGATTTCTATTATATTTTTAGAGGCTCATAGATATTTTTCAGATATAGTGTCATGGTAGGCCGTGTGGACCATGTTGATAGATTGTATTGCTTTCCATGGCCTAGACAACCTTATGTATATCCTTTTGGTTGGTCAAAGTGAGCCACCTTTGCTTTTGCTTGTGGGTACTCGTATTTTATAAAGGCTGTGTCCTCTATTTTGCTTGTGGTTACCGTATTTTATAGTTATTGTCAAGAAGATCTTATTGATTCTGGCCTTTGTTTTCATTTTGGGCGTCACGTGTGCTCATATTAGGGGTGGCAAGAAAAGCAATAGTCATGCCTCCCGAGTTTGGGATGTGACAAACTTGGTATCGAGCAGCTTCATCATAGGGAGTCTATGAGCCGTATCTAGTAGAGTCTTGTTTATGTGTACATTGTGAAGTTTACTTATAAATAGGAGGCCACAAGACATTTAGATTGTTACCCTTTCCTGACCAAAATCATGCGAGAAGTCGATGTCATAGGAGTCGGGTCTAGACTCATAGTCATAGTTTGTTTAGGGATGCTTGTAACTTAATGAATTATATCCACCGCTGGCGACATAGCAAAAATAGAAAGATTCTTATTTTGATTATGGTTATAGTGGTGTCGCACCCGCATGGTGCAAAGTTATGTTGTCTGGAATTGTTTGTGGTAGGCTTTTCATGTGAGGCTATGTCGTACATAAATGTACGTTTCTACCCTTGAGTTGGAGTCGTGGCGTGTCATCCAACATTCGAGGACGAATGTTTCTAATGGCCAAGGATGTAACACCCTGAATAATTTGAGTGATAAAATCAGAGCCAAGGTAGGACTAAGAGTACATAATAGGCTTAGAGGAAGTTTTCTTATCAGTTATTTGAGTCACTCTAAGATCATATTTAATATTGACGTTGATCAAGTTGTAGAACGAAATTCAAGTAAAACTTATTGTAAAATTTCTTGAGATCTCTTGAAATTTAGGTCAAATGTATCAAGCTTTTCAGCCAATCGTAAGGAGTTAGGGGGTGGTGAGACCTCTCAAATCAAAGGTCTATGAGTCTAGTTTCTAACTGATCAAACCTTTCATCAATACGACTTTATAATAGAGAGATATTAGCGGTTTTGTGAGACTACACAAGCAGGCACCTCACAAGGTCTTAAGGCGGCGGAGGACTATTTATATCCATTTAGTCGGCTATTTCACTTCCAATTCTCATTTCTTGAAATTTCCTCGACCAGAACTCCCTAGAGGCAAGTGTTCTAAGTTGCTCTTGATGGTTTTGGAGGCTAGAACTATGGTCAAATATGATTTTGGTGTCGGGAAGTCGGAATCGTATGTAGTCCGTGGTATGGTGTCTCTTTTGGGCTGTTGTGGCTGTTTCGTGGTGAAGCTATTGGTAAGATCACTACTTGTTTCCTTCTTAGTTTTTAAGGTTGGTTATAGGTGTGTTCACCTCGCAGGCTGTTGTCTCGAGTTTCTACTGCCGAATTCTAAGAATCTATCGTAAGCTTCGTTTTGTCTTCTTTTTGCTAGCTGAGTTGTGTTGGCTGCACTTTGGAAGAATATTGACTGCCTTAGGAAGTAGGTTCATGGTATTGAAGTCTCAAGATCGGATAGGCTTGAATCTAAGGTATGTTAGGCTTGTCCCTCCTTTTTCATGAATTCCATAGCCGTTGATCTGTGGTATTGACGTGTGTGTTAGTTGTTTTCCGATGGCTTGTGTTTTGATATTATTGAACTCTTGGTCTGCTGTTTATATGGTGGTAAATTTGTGTATAAGGTGGGTCGGTTTTGTTGGTGGCTTCGGGGCTTGTGTGCGGAGAATCGTAGCCATGGCAAATTGTTAGGCTCAAAGTTGAGAGGTCGGTGTGGCGGTGGTTCTTGTGGAAAGTTGTGGGATGTTTGAGAGAATAAATTATTTGATTATATTTTCAAGTGAATGAGGGATTATAGTGGTTAAGGCCAAATGGCCGCGTGGCAATATTTTGTTATATTTGAATTAGCGATCATGTCGACTATGCCGAGGCACATGACCGCCGTGCAACACTTAGGCCGATTTAACGTGTCCCTTGGATGTTAGTGGTAAGTAGAGTGGCATGTGGCTGTTTGTAAAGCTTCACGATGACTAGTTAGGATGGTAGTCCTTATCTTGGTTAGTATTTCTGGCCTGGTGGATCTACTAGACGTGGTTGAACAGTGGTTAAATGAATAGCCAGGTTTTCATACTATGGTCACATTGGGGATATTTGGAGCATGTATTATTATTGTTTTATTGTGTGTGTGTTGTGTATGTTTTAGGCATTGTGGTTTGGATAGTCGATGCACGCACGAGAGTTGTCTTGGCTAGGGAGCTCGAGGCAAGCCAGGGTTTATGGATACCCGAATGCCACTTGCGTGTTTTCGGCTGAGGGGTTGAGCCCAAGGAGTGAAATGACCTACGTGGCTGAGAAATGACTTCCATAGTGTCGAGTTGAGACATGATTCGAGAATGGTCCGACGTGTCTGAGCCTTCTTGGGATTGCGAGAGAGTGTCCGACAATGCTTGATTGATGATATTGATTAACCGGTGTTTACTTTTGTGATTTGTTTTGGCATTATATTATGGTTGTTGCTTGTGTTGTATGTTATCCGATATGAAGGATGATAGATGTTGGCTGGTGTTAGCCGAGGCTATTGAGAGGCCTAGAGGTGATAAATGTGATCCGTGGCTCACAGGTGCTACCGTGTTGTTATTTACTTTTCGACTTGGGCTAAATGGCGAGGGCGTAGGTTCGTATGTTTACTTAAATTGAGTTTCTCCTCGCGTTATATTCAAAGATATCTTTTAATCTCTAATCTGAGTCTTTTAGTTATGTCTTCCTTTTGTTATGCCTCTACATTAGCTATACTAACACCTTACCGTGCCGCATTCATGCCTCGCAGTGACGGTGGCTCAGAAGTTCGAGTTCTTTGTTGGCCGAAAGTGAGTTCCACTGAAGCTGGTATCCCAAGTCTTTCGAAGTTCCCATAGGTTGAGTAATGTAGTTCGGGCCCTATCCTGATAATTGATTTTTATTATATTTTTAGAGGCTCAGACATTTGCTGTGGGTGTAGTGTCATTGTTATAGGCCGCTGCCATGTTGTATAGATTGTATTCCTTTCGTGGCCTAGAAAGCCTTATATATATCCTTTGGTTGGTCAGTGAGCCGCCCTCCGTTTTTTCTTGTGGTTACTCGGATTTTTATAGTTATTGTGTTGCCGACATCATCGATTCCCGGCCTTTATTTTATTTTTGGACGCGCCTATACTCATATCAAGGGTGGAACCAGTGCCGCTCATGCCTCCCTGGCTTAGGTGTGAAAATACGAGGAGCCTTGCTCAAATCATACCACAAGCTAAATAAAATTGGGAGTCTAGCATGGACTTAGGTTTATTTATATGGATATGAGGTACTTTTCCTTTTGTTATAGGATAAATGTGTGTTGGAACCGAAAAATTGCAAAAGATAGCTTAAAATGTGCAATAAAAGTGCACTCACAAAGATGGATCGTAAGAAGGACCTACAAGTCGATCGTACGTGAGAAGTTGCTGAAAGTTAATGTTGAGAAGATGTGACCAAAGAGTCCTAGAACAATTTGTAGAAGGTCTGTATGAGTCGTAATGAAACCCAAAAGAATGACATCTAAGTCGCATCACATGAGAAGCAAGTACGACCTGTAAGCAGTTAAGGTACGAAGCCATACCATTCTCGGTCGTGATGAACTTTAAAAACTTCTAAAATTTATAATTTGAAAATACCTGAGCTCAAAAGATGAAGCCTCCACCTGCACTCCAACACTTAGCCGTAATTTAGCCAGCCGAGATTGTAAGAGAGGAAGCTATGGATCGTAGGAGCATGCTATTGATCGTAGGTCGAGTCGCGACACTTGTGGCGACGCATATGGAAATTCACTCATGTTGGCTTAGAAAAGATTCTTGTGTCTATATAAATATTTTTTAGGTTTTATTTTATAGAAGACGTTAGTTTGATAGTTTTAGAGAGTAGAAACCTTGAGAAAGAGAGGATTGAGTTGGTCTGAACTTGTGATCAACCTATTCTTGAATTCTTCGTCTTGCTATTTTGTTTTTTAAGATTTTTGTGAGCAATTGAAGGAAGTGTTTTTCAATATTCTAGGTATTTATTTTTATTCTTAATCATTAATGCTAATCACAACCTTGCAAATTCATGAGAGTCTAAAACCTCCATAGCTAGGGTTGTGGGAACCATGGTGAATTAACAAGTTAGGGTTACACAAAGTGATATTAAAACCATTACAAACACTTATATTGTATTTTGTTCATGATTAAACGTTTCTTAACGGTGCGCAACGTTAGGACATGCCCGAATTCTTTACTTGCTTTGGTCGAAGAGGTAGAGATTAGGAAAAGAGAATTACAATGGAGCCTTGATCATGATGATCGTTGTATTACCATGAGTGTGTTAAAGGTGATGTTAAATCTGAACTTAGTGATAACAGATACTTTTAAAACTCTCATGAGACTTGGTCGAGTGATTGAGTATAGTTATTCAATTGGGGACTAGCTCATTGCTTGAATGAACCTAAGTTATTAGTTCTATAAGTATTGGTGATAATCACTAGTGTATACCAAGCTGCTATGAATCCATGGGGAACACAAACCCTAGTTATCCTTTGATATTGATTTAACATTAGAATTTTGATACTTGCTTTTATTATTGATATTCTTTAGAATTCCCCTATTTTGAAGTAACTACTTACAAGTTCAAGCACGGCCATAATCCAGCCTCCTATTCCCTCAGAATCTACCCCAACCTCTGAAGGTTCTTTATTGAGCCAACGCTCGATTCTCACTTCAAGAAGAGGTGTGGTTTGAGCATTATCAAAAAGTGGCGTCCTTGTAGGCGAATACGGCTGAAACTAGTTATTATCTTGTACTAACTTGGTAGTTATTTCATTAATTACATTTATTTTTGTGTTTTGATACCCATAGGTCGTTCTCCCGTGAATGCCAAGCACTCAGTAGAGGAGATCCTTTTGTTCCATTAAACCTGAAATCGAAAGAGAACTCAGATAACATGGAAAACTACGAGCAAATGAGGCCCGGATAGCTAAAGAAGCTAGGCAAGCCGAGCTTGCTCAAAGAAGCTACACTACAAAGATGCGGGAAGATGAAAGAGAGGAATTGGTAAATGTTGGTCATTAAGGGAGAGGCAACAGAGCTCATAGATTCGCCCCAAGAGTTCTGACGATGATGATGACCCTAATATTGATGAAGTCGTCAATCGGAGCCATCATGTTACTCACCAATGCTACCGGGGCCAAATTCGCACATTACAAGCACCATGATTCAGTTACTAAATATGAAATGGGTGTTTAGTGGTCACGCAGTTGATGACGCCTGGTCCTGTCTCCAATGAACTCGTAGGAATATACAAGGCGATGTAAGCCTCCCTGAGTAAGCTAGGATGCACACGGCTCAAATCTCTTCCTTTTTCTTCTCTATCTCTGGGAAGCTTCTTTGTGGCTATCTGAGTTTCCCAATGACTTCATAACCAACCGGGAGGGAGCTAAACAGACCTTTTTTGAGAGATATCTTTCCGTCCAGGATGTTACAATTAAAGGATGAGCTCTATAAATTTCGAAGGACAAGACTCGAGGCACTTCAAGAAACTTGGTTGAGATTTAAAAGATGTTTAATAAGTGCCCCAACCACAAAATTCCTTACGATAGTTTGTTGGAAACTTTTAAGGTCTTTGAAAAATAGCACCAAGGTCAGAAAGGCATACTCATACCGGAGGAGCATTTATGAGTCACACCTGGGAGCAAGCTTCCACCATTCTTGACAAGTGGTGACTGAGACAAATGTGTCCCGGCATACGAGGGAGGCTAATGCAAGGGAAGGAACATATGATGTTGGTTTTACCGCAGACCAATGATGAAAAGAAGAAGAGCACCAGGAGTTGGCTCTCACATGCAAACATCATTGAACTTGCTAAAAAGCATATTATGGGAGTTGGAGCCAAGGTGTTAATGCAAGTGGGTACTCAAGGAAGGGAGAAAGGAGCCGATCACTCTAATACCGAGAAGGCAAACTTTGGATAGCCAGTATGTTTCAACCAATGCCCAATCGACTGGAGAAGACAATTGGCGCCAAGGTTCTTAAAATCAAGGTCGGAACCAAGATAGAGACAACTACAATAGAAACGGTTCGTATATAGGGAGCGAGGTCGTGAGTGCGACAAGGTGATTGGAGGTGCAATGATGGTTATCAAAATGACCAGCCTCTTGATTCTATGCGCTCCAAACTAAGAGAAGGGGAGGCTGTCAATCAATGTTAGAGAATGCATTGTTGAGATGGTCAAGAACGTGGAGGTCCACCGATGATCGCTTGGAAGGGAGATCCGAGGTGATTTTTCAAGTATGGGTCAAAAGGTGGAATCACATGCTACTTCCATCAAGAAAAATTGAACACCAACTTGGGCAATTGTCAGCATCAATAAACCCTAGACAAAAGGTACACCGCCTAGCAACACTCGTCTAAAATCTAAAAAATGATGCACATTGTATGACAATAATGACTAGGAGTGGTAAAAACCACAGCTGGGCCCCATTTACGCTGAAGTGGAACAAGAAAGAGAGCATAATGGAGGATGATGACACAAGTGTTGTGAAAGAGACTGGTGAGTTGCAAGAATCCCCGAGAGTTGAGAAGGAACCTGCCAAGGATCAAGGGGAAACGCTTGGGGCGCAAAAAGCAATCCCACGACCACCACCACCACCATTACCCCAAAGGCTGAAGAAGAAGGTGGAGAGTGGTAAGTTCCAAAAATTCCTTTCAATGCTTAAGCATCTGTCTCTAAACATACCATTGGTTGAAGAATTAGAACAAATGCCAGGATATGCAAAGTTTATGAAGGACCTGGTGACAACGAAATAATATGTGGCTATGAGCCTATTGAAAATGTCCATCACTGATGTGCCATAGCTACAAGGGTCTTAGCACAGAAAAAGGAGGACTCAGGTGCCATCATTATACCATGTATGATGGGTAATATTGAGTTTTCAAGGGAACTCTGTGATCTGGGAGCTAGCATTAATTTGATGCCCTTGGATGTATTCAAGAAGGTAGGATTGGGAAGTCCTACACCGACCAATATGCGGCTACTGATGGCTGATAGAACAGTTAAGAAGTCGATGGGGATCCTGATCAATGTGCTTGTCAACGTAGATAAATTTATACTCCCAGCAGACTTTATGATTTTGGATTGCGAGGTTGATTATGAGGTCCCTATCATTTTGGGGCGACCATTCCTTGCGACCGGGAGAGCTCTAGTAGATGTAGAAGCTGGTCTGTTGAAGTTTAGGCTGAATCAAGAGGAGGTCACATTCAACATCTGCAAGAAAATGAAGAAACCCAAGGAATCTAGTGTGATCTCAGCACTAGAGGATGAGTATGAATCAATTTATGAATTCTGAGTAGTCATAGATTTGTGTCGTGTCGCGACATTAAATTAGGCGCTTCTTGGTAGGAAACCCAAGTGGTGAACTAGTGAAGTCTGAGTAACCAACCCACCTACGTCGTGCCGTGATGTTAAATCAAGTGCTTCTTAGGAGGCAATCCAAGTTATTGAACTAATGCATGCTCAGTGTGTAGGGAAAATTGAAAACAGGAGGCTAAAACATCAGCTGCTATGGCTCTCAGTACGACTTGTAATGAGATCCTACGAGCCGTAGCAGTAGTCGTGGTGAGGTTCAGAACAAAAAGATTTCAATCCCCGACCTACGAGTCATCCTACCGATCGTACCCCAACGGTACGAGTCGTATGATGTATTCGAAAGTCGTCAAGTAAGTTTTCTTTAACAATTTGTCCACGAGTCTAGGGGACGAGTCGTGGGGTCTACCTACAACTCTTTGTACAAGTTGTGATGGGAAAAATAACCCGATTCGGTCCAAATTTTATTTTTAAAATACGCCTCTACCTATTTGAACTTCAAATTACACCCTTCTCCCATACAATAACCACAAACCCACGAGTGAAGTAACCTCCCCCACACCCGTAGCTTCTCATCACCAAGAAGTCGAGCAAAAAAATCCTTGCTCCAACTAAGATTGGAGAGTCCTAGAAGTCGATTTTCAGTCCATGAAACAACAAACAAGAAAGTATTCCACTTTGAATTTCTTCAATCACTCATGAATAAAAGCGGAAGGGGCCGAAACTCAAGCTCTTGTGAGGTCGGCTGTGATACTCAAAAAATGGGTTTAAAAGGGAAATACAATTTTATTGGGCTGAAACTATGATACTCATGAAAACATAAATGAATGTTTATTGTTGAGTTGAGTTTGAAAATTCAAATTTTTTTAGGGGTTCTTGACTATGGGTTATGGCTAAAATAAAAAGGGGAGGGTTGAGCACTGTTGAAATAAGTTCGAAACATGCCTAAACCTAGGGGAAATTCTGAGTACCCAAAATATGCCAAAAAGAACCAATGCACACTGAGAAATAAAATACAACTAAGGTTGGAAATGATACGAGGCACAGTACACGAGTCGTACTGAGCACTCGTACCCCAAAACTGAACAATGTCACACAACAAATCTCTCAGTACGAATCGTGGAATCGATGTATGGGTAATATCATGAGTTGTAAAAAAATTCAGAAGAACATTGAATTGGAGCTATATATGACGACTCAATGTACGGGCTGTACCTTCATGGTACGAGTCATACCTTTGAGTCGTAGCATAGATAACTCAGAATTTGGGACCTCCTATGAGTCGTACCTTCGTGGTACGACTCATACTATCGACCCGTGAGGAAAAGTTGCAACTTGCATTTCTAATTTCTTTTTTTCGAAAAACGGAATGCTAACTTCTTTCTCTACAGGTACAATGACATACAAACGCATGGCAGATAAACCAATAGCCCAAAGGAGATTGATTGATGAACCGACTGAATCGGAGTCTGACAAGGCCGGAGACTCACCTAGTGGTTTGATTGAGGAGTATCACGTAGACACCTCGGACAACGATGGAACCAGAATCACTAGGGCCACAACAAAGGCTAAAGCTGAAGCATCCACTGCCATATTCGCTCAAGCTCCCCAGTCTGAAGAGGGAGTTAGAGAGGAACATCAAAAGTTAGGGAGAGACTCCAAGGATGAAGAAGGGTCAGGAGAGACCTAGAGTGAAGAGGAAAGCGGCAGTGATGAGTGGGAGGAAGAGGCTCCTATTGTTGCACAAGAGAAGACCCCACCCTAGGAAAATCGTACAATACGGTGGAGAGTGCCGAGAGCCAAAGAAATCTATGAACAAGGCATATCTCTCACCGCCAAAAATATGCCACGGAGGAGCATTCAAAAAGAACCACGGATCCTCACAACTGTATTGAATAAAGTTTAGGAGATGAAGCGGATTTTCAGCTTCTATGGTTTTGAGTGGATGGCCAAGACTCCAACACAGTACACAGAGAACACAATTCGAGAGTTCTATTCCAACTACTTGGCCACAATTGAGGTAAAGGCAAAGGAAGGGAAGAAAATAAAAGACTAGCCTCGTCTTGAGAGTGTTATGGTCCGAGGTTGAGAAGTTCATATATCCGAGCGGACCATTGCTCGATTATTTTACGGACCATAGTTCTTTCCTATCAGGATGATGCCAGAGT
Source organism: Datura stramonium (assembly GCA_018107945.1). Classification (NCBI taxonomy): domain Eukaryota; kingdom Viridiplantae; phylum Streptophyta; class Magnoliopsida; order Solanales; family Solanaceae; genus Datura; species Datura stramonium. The sequence continues at coordinate 105,855 of JACEIK010003744.1, read as the reverse complement.
ATGATTATAGGGTGGAGGAAATGAAGTAGATAAGATCTTTAAGTGTGCATGAGCGACAGAGGCAGCTGCAATGGCTAGATGAGGTGATTGCTGAGAACAAGGATGAGGCTGAATGGGTAACAGAAATAAAGCAGGTGACCAAGAATTCATTGAACTTCATTGAAAAAGCCTACTGGACTCTAGTGCGCCATTGGTTTGCCCCAATAGTCAACGACTACACGCTGAGTGCTGATAGAGCGGCTTTGGTTGAATGCCTCATGTCTTGTTACCCCATCAATATTTCGAGGATCATAGTTTATGAGATACAAGACCCGATAGTGGGAGTAAGCACTACTATCCCATTCCCGGGTCTAGTATTCAGATTATGTATGGAGGCAGAAGTTCCATTGGGTGATGTGGAGTTAATTAGAGGCCAAGGATTGCAGAAATAGGCCTTATCCGGGATGAGATGAACCCGGTAAGCAGATCTAGGATTCCCACAGCCATCCCAACAACCCAGCCAACAGGGGATACAGGTGAATGTCCCCATGATACAGGAGAAAAGCGAGACACTGGATACAGATGCCGGTCATTCAGAGTAAACTCCTAGCACCTCAACTACACCACTATCCAGCATGCAGGCTTAGACACCAACAGGGTACATCTTGGTACCATAGGACTTCCTCCAAAAGCTAGCTAAGAGATTGACCATGGCAGAGCGTAAGATTCAGACCATGATGGATAATATCAAACCATGGGTCAAGTCAGAGATAGAGGCGGCAGCTCAGGCTCTACATGCCTGCCTAGATAGTTTTGAGAGTCGTTTCAATGAGAGAATGGTAGAGCAGACCAATATTAGCAGTCACTGTGCGGAGTTGGGGGCTCCTCAGAGCCAAGTGGTTGAGTTGTCATCACGACAACCAATAGTTTTAGCAACCCCCACTCTTCCGGACCTAGATGCGGAGCTTGATGAGGATATTGATTTGGCAGCATACTGAGAGTCGACTGCAGCTGGTGATAAAGGCAAGAAGAGAGCTCTTGAAGATGCTAGTGAGGAGAGTTTGAGAAAAAGAAAAAAGAAGGAGAGGACAGAGTTCAAGCGGGCTAGAGTAGCGAGCATGCAGACTCATGACACACATATGGCTAAGCTGCATGAGAGAGCTAGAGGAGCAGGAAGCTCCACCGCACCCCAGCCCGAGCTTGTCCATGGCCATGACCCTTCGGGAGAGCCACATTAATCCAAGACATTTTCAGAGGCCGTCCAAGCAGCCACGACTACTGGGGGGGACCACTCCCCCTATTGACACGTAATTGAGCGTGCCGACCACCGCTAGCACCACTATTACAGTGGAGGTACCACCTCCGCGAGATGATAGGAGAGCCTAGTGCGCCACAGTTATGATCTCTTCCCTATGATCTTCTAGATGATGCTTCAGGGATGAAGCTAACTATTCAAAAAGGGGAGGGGGTGTACTTGTGATTTTTGGGATTTTTTTGTTCCTTTTGAGGGTTTCTCTTTCGATGTTTCTTCTCCCTCAGATATGCTATCTAGTATTACCGGCATGTGTAGGATTTTTATTTTTTAGAAAGTAGCTTAGGAGTACTCAACCAAGAAAATTGCACTAGTTTTGTTTTTTTGTAAAAAAGTGACCCTGTTTAAAAAATTTCTGATACAGTAGCTATGTATTTGTGACAACATGCATGATTGTTGTGGATCTTTGGATGTCATTTATTTTGTCAGCATGAGTAGTTTTGTTAATCCATACATAAACCATACAGGTAAGGTGAAAATAGTTCATGTACCATGTTTAAGTGAGGTATATTAGTAAGTTCGGTATTGTATTGTAGATCTAGAACTTTCCTGGTTGGTCCTGCATAGGCTAAGGATGGTTGGTTAGGACATGTTCATAGGACATTGTTTAGCTCACTTTTAGCCTATATTTCCCTACCAAAAGTTTAAAGAATCCCTTGATCCCAAGTTTGAGCCTTAATAGACCATGTTTCTTTGATTTACTGATTAACCATACCCAATTTTTGTAATGAACCTATTTTTGCCCTGGTCCTTCATAAGATATTTTCAACCTCAACATAAGAAAATTGCTTAAGTTGAGGGTGGCTAGAGTAGGGGTGCATAAAAAGTGGAAATGGAAGAAAGGAAAATAAAAAAAAAAGAAAGAAATGGTGGAAAATGAGGTACGGTGAGAAGAAAAGAAAAGGATGAAAAATGTTGTAAATATTAGAAAATAAAGCTCAAAGAAATTTTGAAAAAGCTAAACAAAAAAAGCGAACTCACCACACCCATGCAAATGTGAATGAAAAGGAGAAAAAGGGGAAAAGGGGAATGAATGAATAAAAGGGTGAATTAGGTTAATGGTGTAGCCAATGTATGTAGTGCCAAGGAAGGAATAGTCACTTATAAATCTTCCATCTTTTATCATGGCCAGCGAGCCTACAGCCACAAGCCATATCAAGTCTATAGTGATCTTAACCTGACCATCTGAAAAACCAACGGATAAAATAAGGGCAAGCCTATGGTATCTAACACATATGCTCGTAACTTCTTTGAGAGAGTGAGCGCCTTACTTTCTTAGTCCCATATCATGTTTGACATTTAACATATGAGTGGAGACTTCATTTGTGTGAGGTACATGGATTATGTTTTGCATTGTTGGTACGTGTGAAAAGCTTTGGTGATGACTTGACTACTGTTGATAGCTAGATGACATGTTTTGATACGTTAGGATGTTTTGAGGATTTGCTTGTAATACAGTAGCTGATGTGGTTCCATGAGAAAGGGTCAATAAGTTTGTATAGAAGAGTAGGATTTGTTAGAGTATTGTTTTGTAGTATCTTAAGTCTATTTTCTAGTTGAGCATTGTGTTCATTTCTTTTCTTTGCACGAGGACATGCAAAAGTAAGTTGGTGTTGTTGTTGGTTTACAGCATTCGACGCTCCAAACTAAGAAAATAGCATGGACATAGGTGTATTGAATATGAGTACTTTTACTTTTGTTACACGATAAATAGGTGTTGGAACTGGCCAAAGATAGCTTAAAAAGGGTGCAAATGGGAAAAAGTGCGGACACGTACGGATCGTAGGAAGGACCTACTAGTGGTACTAATGGCCGTGGTGCTGAAAGTTATGGTTGAGCAGATGTGACCCACCGGTCAAGCTGCGGTCGTAGAAGGCTGTACGAGTTGTGATGAGGAAGCCGTGATGAAATCAAAAACAATTGCATTTGAGTCTGACTCCTACTACGAGAAGCAAGCACAACCCGTGTGACAAAGGTGCAAGTCATACATTTCTGGTTGTGATGAACTTCAGAAAAAACTTTAAAAAATCATAGGGCATGCTACGGATCGTAGATCGAGTTGTGACACTAGCGGTGACGAGATATGGAACTTCAACCTGTTGGCTTAGGAAAAGGATTCTTCTGTCTGTATAAATATGTTTTAGGTTTTATTTTTAGAGAAGACGTCAGTTTGATAGTTTTAGAGAGTAGAAACCTTGAGAAAGAGAGGATTGAGTTGGTTTTAACTTATGATAAACCGGTTCATGAATTCTTCTTGTTCTCACTACATGTTTTTCAAGATTTTGTGGAGTAATTGAACGAAGTGTTTTTCTCAATCATTATTGTAAGTATTGATTTTTATCCTAAATCATGAATGCTAATCACAACCTTGCTACTATGAGAGGCTAAAAACATCCATAGCTAGGGTTATGAAAGAACCATGGTGAATTAAGAAGCTAGGGTTACACAAAGTGATCTTTAAACCAATACAAACACTTATATTGTATTCTCTTCATGCTTAAACATTTCTTAACAGTGCGTAGCGTTAGGACATGCCGGAATTCTTTACTTGCTTTTGGTCGAAGAGGTAGGGTAGGAAAAGAGATTACAACGGAGCCTTGATCTTGACTTTGGTCGAAGAGGTAGAGATTAGGAAAAGAGAATTACAACGGAGCCTTGATCTTGATGATCATTGTATTAACTTGAGTTGTGGTCGCAGGATAGTTATCTGGAACTTAGTGATAATGGATAGTTTGAAACCGCTCATGAGACATGGTCGAGTGATTGAGTATAGTCATTCAATAAGGACTGGTCAATCGTTTGAATGAACCTAAGTTATCAATTCTATAAGTAAGTATTGGTGTTAATCACGAGTGTATACCTGAAGCAGTTATGAACCCATGGGGAACACAAACCCTAGTTATCCTATGATATTTACTTAACATCAGAATTTTGGTATTTTCTTTTATTATCGATATTCTTTAGAATCCCCCTATTTTGAAGTAACTACCTTACAAGTTCAGTTACCGGCTATAATCCAGTCTCCCTATTCCCTTTGGGATTGACCCCAACCTCTAGTTGGGTTCTTTATTGACAACGTTCGCTTCTCACTTTAGTAAGCGGTGTTGTTTGAGCGTCATCAATACTCCCAGTCCCAATGAGGGACTGGGCGAGTCATTACCCATGACCATAACTCGTGGTCTCCTGTCGTTAAGTACACTGCCCATTTTCCTCAAAGGGTCCCCACGAGGGACATATCGATTCATCACTAGTGACCATGACTCATAGTCACCTCTCATTACCTTCACAACTCAAAAATATTTAATCCTTAACCAACTGCTGACCATGACTCACCTAACGAATCGTGGCATTGATCACGGTTCGTGGTGTCTAGTCATGAGGTACACTATAGGCCATTCCTTCATCCTTCAACTGCCCTTGACCGCGGGTCACCTAATGGCTCGTAGGGATGATCCAGACTCGTGATCAAAACCGTGGTCACTCTAACTTGAAAATTTCCTAACTAGTCAAAACACCTCACCACGAGTCACTTAACAACTCGTGGTCATCCTGACGGGTCACATGATGACTCGTTTTGTGACCCGGTGCAGAAAATCCAATTTTCTCCATTTCAACGCCTGAGTCTCATCTTAGGGCTTTCGGGGTATAACACCATCCTTCTTCGGGTTGGGTAATGTGTCACTAGGAAGTGTCTCTTTCATTTGGGGATTCATTTCAGATGACAAATGATTCATTTGTGCTTTCAAGTGCTTACGAGTAGGATTTCACTTTTTCAGAAAGGTTCGACACCTCCCCTTTCAATCCCTTGACTCTACTATCCATGGATTCCACTCTCTTGAGTACTCTAGCCAACATCTCTTCAATCTTGGAGCTTTCCACATTGCTCACACTAGGTTGTAAGTGTTGGTTTTCAGCCTTTGGAGAGGGAACATATGTGTTTTAGCTTTGCTAATAGCACTCCCCATCACGATTTTGATCTCCGTTACCCCATCTTTCAGTACGATCAACCCATCCGTAGTTGTCATGGTTCCTCCAACCTTGATTCTCCTCCCTTATGTGCCAAGGGCCTTGATTAGCATCATGGTACCCTGGGCGAGAAACCCCCATTTGATTTTCCATGAATTGGCATTCTTCTTCATACCTCGGTGGTAAGGCTTCAACTTCATACTACATTGGACCTTGACTCACCAAAACATTTACGCTCTTAGACCCAGTACCCATGACGTGTTTCATTATCAACTCAGGATGGGTCATCATTTTTGTCAAGGTCTCATGTCGCTCCTCATCCCACTTTCTCACCTCGGTGGTCACAAAAATTGAACCCACACCACTCGTAGGCACTTCAATTTCCCTTGTGTTCTAAGATTGGTTCGTTTTAGTCATTCGATCAAACAAAGCTCTAGATATTCGATAGGGCTGGTCAATTAGAAATCAACCTGCCAAGTTATTTTCCATGGACTTGTTAATGGAGTCTAATGTACAATAAAAACTTTGAATGAGCATTCCATTTGGAAGCATGTGGTTGGGGCATAGGGCTACTTTCTTCTTAAACCTCAGCCATGCCTCATGTGAAGGTTCCCTCGGGATTCGCCTGAAGTCAGTAATATCATCCTGTAGCTACAACATCATTGATGGAGGGAAGAACCGATATAAGAAGACTTCATTCAACTCTTTCCATGAAGTGATACATCCTTGACAGAGCTCCTCGAGCCACATGGTCGCTTCCCTAGTCAAGGAGAATGGAAAGATCCTCAATCTGATAGATTCTTGGCTTATATTTGTGATGTTGGAAGGTTGGCATATCTCAGGAAAATTTCAAAGATGTCAATTTGTATCTTCACTAGGTTGACCTCTGAAGAGCCTTTCATTTGTAGAACGTGTAACATAATGTCGGTCTCATGGAACACCGCATTCCCTACCATGGGTGGTAGGAAAATTGCACCTACTTTATTTGGCATCATGAGGTCATCCTGTTCGTGTTCCATATGACCATCCATGAAACCATCTTGAAATTATTTGCCTATATTAGTCATCCTATAAAGGTACCCAAAAACAACAAGTGTATAAACAAAACACAAGATGCTAAATGAATTTAACTCAACAATCAACTAGGAGCTGTCTAACACCATTGCCCAGCAATGACGTCATTTTTTATTACATCCAAATTCACTCCTCGTAATGAGAGAGTGTAAATGGTCATTGGCAAAAAAGATATACCCGATGAGTGTCGGGGTTGAATCCCATAGGGAATCGTACATAGATGGCACAAAAGTTTTCTATCAAGTAAGACTAAGAAGCATCATTGTATTGAAAACAAACAAATAAAAAGGTTGGGGGTTCGAAAGATTACAAATAAAATGTTAAAACAATTATTGATCAATCAACAAGATAACCAATATGATTAACAAAAGTAAGAAAGAGCTAGGGTATGCTTTTGAATGGGGCTCCAATTGTAATGCCCCATAAATCCTATGTTTAGACCCGTGAGTTGAAAAAGAAAAAATAGGATTTTCTGCACTAGGTCACTGGACGAGTCATTCAGTCGCCCGTCAGGATGACCGTGAGTCGTTATGTGACTTGTGGTGAGGAGTGTGACTTAGATTGAAATTTTCAATGTTTGAGTGACCATGGGTGTGAACCCAGAGTCATGGTCAGCCCCACGATCCATTGGGTCACCCGTGGTCAAAGGCAGTTAAAGGATGAAGGAAGAGCAGGCGGTGTACCCAACGACTAGACACCAGGAGACGTGGTAGATACCACGAATCATTGAGTGGGTCATGGTTAGTAGTTGGCTAGAGGTTAAATGTTTTGGCAAGTGAAGGTGACAACCGGTGACCACGAGTCGTGGTCACTGACAACAACGTGTCAAGTCCTTCGTTGGGATTGGCAGTCTGTTTTTCCCTGTGAGTTTATTAGGGGCTTTTCTGTAATTCCTATGTTCCTAATGCCAAAACTATATCGTTTTAAGGTTAGAATGTAGTGTTTTAAGAAGGGTTATGTCATTATAATCCTATCCTAATTCATGCATGCAAGTTTAGAAGTTTGAGAGGTCATCAAGGCTAATTCTCCCAAGTTCTTCCTAACTTCTCTTTGGGCTATAAAGGAAGTGTGAATATCAGATCCCTTCAAGTATGTAAGGCTATGAATGGGTTCAATTGTCCACACCCATGCCCAATTCCCTATCAATTCATGATGTTCTAATTGATGATTCCATGGGGTTTCTACCCAATGCATGAATTCCAAAGTATCAATCATGGGTATGGTCTAATCATGTTTTAAATGATGAATTATGATTAATGGGAAGATTTTACAATGTTTTAAATTATAAATTATATTTTCAAGTTTTCTAAACTATGATGCCCATCCATGAATATTTATGAAAGTTGAGATCTATGAGATATTTGATCAAGTATGATGTGATGTTTATGAAGAGAGTATAATTCAGAAATACCCATGCTCATGTTCATGTTTTCAATGTGAATCAAAGTGATTTCAAGCATGTTAAAGTATTGGGCATGCCAATATGATCAAGTATTATTTGTGATTTCATGAATTAGCTTACCACATGGTTTTGGAGTCAAGACTCCCCTTTATTTTAATCTTGTGGTATGATTTGAGTCAAGGCTCCTAATGTTATTATTTCATTTTATGCATGTATTCCATTATTCATCTTCTTCATTAGACGATAGTCAGCTTCGTTGAAAAACGATGGAGAGCATATGCATATTTTTGGGAGTAGTGTCTAGCACCGAGTAGGCTAAGGGTCAGTAAATTGTATTCCTCAGAACTACGCACCAATGTGGGTATGATCAGATTATTTTGGACCTCCTTTGGAGCTTTTACCTACCCCCAAGGGGCCTTGAGCTTGATATCAATATCATGATAGCATCTTTAGCCATGGAAAGCCTTTATAAGGCTTTTCCCACTTGAGCGTAATAGTCGGGACAATATAAGCTCTATCGTGGTAATGTCGGTTATATGATAAGTCTCCCATTGTTCCTCATGATCTAAGTTATGCATGTACATCAATCATTATATTATATTTTCAGCAGGTTTGACCCAATGTTCAGTTTTACTTATGATTATTAGATTTCAGCTTTGGGTCATTCGATTCAGTTATAATGGTCAGTTATGTTCAGATAATGATTTCAAAAACTAGCATGCAATCCCTACTCTAAAACTCTTATCTTTATTATGTTTTATATTATGCATGTTTAATAATTTTACTTACTTAGTGTTTTACTTACCTTGCATACTCGATACATTTCTACGTACTAACTGCGTACTCTATACGGTACTGTTTCATAATACAGGCCCCAATATTCAGACTCAGCTTCGTTGCTAGCCAGCCTTCCAAAGTAGCATATCCAGTCTCAGTTGGTGAGTCCTAATCTCTCGAGGACCATTCCTTATCAGTTATCTTTACTTTTTCAGTTTCAGACTTAGAGAGTTAGTTGGGGTCTTGTCCCATCAACTCATAAGAAATAGAGGTTTTCCAGAAATAGATTGTACTCATCTTTAGACTCGTGTTGTACATTCTGATGTTATGTTGTGTTCAGACTTCTGCTATATTTATTATGTTGATCTTCCACATTAATATGATCGAGTTAGATTTATGTTCATGCCATGGGCCAATTGGGAGCCTCTCAAGGTTTCTTGTCCCATGTCTTAATCCGGGCCTATGTTCGGGTCATGACGAACTTGGTATCAGAGCAATAGGTTTGGAAGTGTCCTAGGGTGTCTGAAAGCTGTGTTAAGTAGAGTCCTTTTCATGTGTTTGAAGCATGCCACACTTATGATGAAGATGCTACGAGACATTTAGAAAATGTTCCCTCCTTTGATGATCCAAGTCGTGCGATGAGATGTCTCTCTATCCTTCTAACTCGTGCTATACGCATTTGCAGAATTATGCCTCCCGGCAGAGTTAATTGAAGGAGAAATGGAAACAATAATGACCACAGGGATTGCAATGAGACGGGCATAGAAGGCCCAACCATCCCATGTGGAGCATACACCCGAGCCAGTTGCTAATGTTGAGTTCAGAGCAGCCATTCAGATGCTAGCTTAGGCCTTGATCGCCTGGGTCAACCAGCAGCCGGTAGCGCATGTCCCTTAGAATGGGAATGCGGCGGCAGCGAGGGTCAGAGATTTTTCTAACGATGAACCCTCCTAAGTTTCTTGGGTCAAAGGTGGACGAGGATCCACATAAGTTCATCGAAGAAATGCTAAAGATCACCCAGGTAATAGGGGTGACTGGAGAGGAATGCGTTGATTTAGCCTCATATAAGTTGAAGGGTTTGAATCACAACGACTAACAATGCTGCGTGTGAGAACCTACAGCGGTATCATGAAATGATACAACATAAAAGTATGCATCAGTACTCTGAAAGTACTGAGTAAGTGGGAGAAAACATATCCGAATATAAAATCTGAACTGAAATGTAACGCAAAGACCGATAGGTAAGCTGAACTGAACTACTAATGTAAACTTAAATAGTCAAGATGACCCTGTATGATGGTCAAATACATGCCCTAAGTCTGAGATACTAAGTTTGAGAGACCACACTGAATTTATCCGAACTGAATTGAACTATCAAAAATTGAGACTGAACTGAACTGACTAGTGGAAGAGTCTCTAACCGACATATAACCACGTGAGCTAGATGTAGAGTCCGATGCATACACCCCACCAGTAGGACCCAATATACCTTACCAGGGTATAAAGGCATAAACTGGGTGATCACAAAAGTCTAGGGCCAATCAGGCCAACTAATATTGTAACCTACGCTGGAAACATAGTTCTGGGAACCTGGATGCGCTAGAACCTGGCCCTCTCAGTGCTAAGTCCTACCCCCACTGGAAAACCTAAACTGAACTACTAGGTTGATAGCTCAAAAACTGGGGTCCAAGACTAGTCAGGGGCATATAACTGAAAGTACCCTGAGAGCCTTATTGGACTAGATTCTGAATCTGAGTTCAAGACTAGTTAGAGTTGCTTATCTGGAAGCGTCGTAACTGTCTAAGAACAACTGTAAACTGAACTGGGTCCTGGGGCTGGTCAAAGCAATATATATAAGTCTTGACCACCTAATGGACCAATAAACTAGATTTTGAGACTGATTTTGATAACTGACACCTCGGAAAAAGACTGAAGTAAAACTGATCAGTTGACACTTTCTGAATAGTGCTGAAGAGGTTCTACGTTCTAACTGAACTAAACTACTAAGAAGCTAATAGAGAGCACAACTCATTCCAAGAACACGGGAATTTCATAATATGACAACATTTCATGAATTTAAAGGGATCTCATCCAACAAGGGTAAAATCATTCTCCTTAATAGAATAATTTCTCACATATATATATAATAAGAATTACTAGGATATTCAGCCTAAAATGTAATCTGCAAAATATACAGAATTTAATACACAATAAACTTTTCTTGAAAATTTAGGGTTGTAAATCATCTTGGAAAGAACAACAACAATTTACTTATGAATTGATGAAGATAATATGAATAATAAATATTGATAATAACTCAATTGAAATTAATGAACAAAAAAATGAAAATCTCTTCATATTCGAAAATCTCAGGGCTAAATTGGTAGGGAAATTATGGAAGGATATTGGGGACACAAGGGAAGGAAAATTCCCTTGTTTAATTCCCACATACATGAATAAAATTCTCCCAGAGAAGAAGACTTGAACTGCTACAATGATGAGCAACCCTAAGCTTGCTTGAAGGATTCTTTAAAGGAGAACTTACGGTGATTTTCTAAAAACTGAGAGTGGGAATGAGGAATGAACCATTTTTCCCCACTAAAAGGTCTAAAATTATTACTAAAATGAAATAGTTTTAAGCTTGGGAGTGTAGGAAATTACTAAATAGCCCTTAAAAATTTACTGGGAAAACTATCAGGTGACTGTAACGAGGGTCCTAATGAGTCGTGGTCACTGATCACGACTCCTGGTCACCAATCGTGGACCACACTTTCTCACATCTGAATATTAAATGCTAAGTTTTGTAATGATTCACCTAACGAGTTGTTGCCACTGACGATGACTCGTTGTGACACTCGCTAGGTACACTGGCTAAAAACTCACAAGGGCTGGTAACGGGGGACATAACGAGTCATTACTAGGGACTACGACTCATGTCCCACACCCATCAAGTACACTGCTCCACTAATAATATCCTCAACCTAGACCTGACCATGAGTGACTCAATGGGTCGTTGTCAGTGACCACGACTCTTGAAGTCCCTCGTTGGGTACACTGTCTTCCTTCTTAAAATTATCAGACCTCCTTCCCATGGATCACCTAATGAGTTGTGGGGTCACTTAATGAGTCGTTAGGTGAGTCGTCCTGTAGATTTTTTGCAGTTTTTTGAGATTTCCTAATTTATGTCCCGGAATTAGATTTTGGGTTTCCGGGGCATTACAGTGAATGATAGTCATAACTTCCTTTCACCATTATTAGGTGCTAGGCATTTATAGATGCTTAAGACTAAGTTCTACCATATACTTCCAATTCTCTATCTTCCACTATTATTTGCCTCTCCAACAATGTAGGAAAGAAAGATGATATATTTAAAGGGTAAAACAGGAAAAAGGAATGTTTGCCAGTATTGAAGAGACCTCTAGCAAGAATTAGCTTCTATGTTGTTGTGTCAACAGGGACTTGATAATCTTCATTCTATAAGTAGCAGAAAGTAGATCATATCACTTTACCTTTCTTCTCAAGTACAATGTAGCACAACGAACTATAGTACAGAAAGCATCTGTTCTAGAAAAAGACGTACAAAATGGTTGTGCTTTAATAATAGCAGAACTACTAGTATTAAATAGAGTTTTGGATATATTTGTAAATACTAGAAGCCATACCGAGTCAACCCTAGTTTTCACCAATAGAAATACATTCTATTTCATATTTGCAGGGGTTGATGTTCTTCTTTGCATTTCTCCTCCTTCACTATTTCTTCCTACAAATGCAACACTGTACATAATATAGTTTTCACCATTACGTGTATTGGTCGCATGAAAGATCTATACAACCAGATCATTCCCTCATTTTTCTCTAATTTATAGGACCCCACATTGAACTGGATTATTTTCTAATGGATCTCACTATCAATTTGACAGTCACAGGATAATAGGAACTTGTTCAAGCTACTAGTGTCCATCCATAAAAGAGGAGGAAGGAAAAGAAATACTAACATTGATGGTTACTACCAATAGATAGGTGACTGTTTAGTTGAATAGAAGCATCTTCTCCCGACGAACGAACATTGAGTCTTAGCATGTTAGGATCAAGTGTTTGTCCTGGATTTAGATGCTAAAGTTGTGCAATGATGTTCATTGTAATATCTTTTTCTGTGGAGTCCTTTTGCGCATTGAATTTTTCCTGCATCATTTGTTACATCCTCTCTTCCATTTCCTCTATTCTTTTTTGCATCATTTCATCAGTAACATTTGAAGAAGGTCCAGAATCTCCCATTTTTTGTTTCAAGAGACTCTCGGTAATTTCACGTCCATACAATCTTACTCGAACTGGATGATCAGGTCCTATAACTACTTCAAATGCGTCAATTGATGATTGACTACTATCTTCAGTTTCTTGAGTTTCTATTCTCTCCATTTCAGCCTACAAATCAGATATAAGATAGAGAGTTAAAGTAAGTTACATTGATTTAATATTTAAGAAAAAACAAATGATCTTTATAAATTTTGAATTACAAAATGTTGTACTATTTTGTTAATCGCATCTTCATATGATTCCTTGTGTACTCGGCATGGTTTCCTTCTTTTAGTAGCCACAAAGAATTCCTTACTTGACAAAGAATCAGGACTTTCCTTCTTTTTTCTCTATTTACATACAAATACATTAAAATATTCCTAAGTAAAGTCAACAAGTTCATAATAAATTAACAATACTGCCTTGCCAAACACTAAACACTCTCGGATGATAGAAAAACTTTTTCCAACGGTGTGCGGATACTTCAACTTTTTTATTCTACTTATTAGTTTTAGAAAGTATCTGCAAATAAATGACTTCAACTTTTTTTATTCTACTTATTAGTTTTAGAAATATCCTGCAAATAAATGAGTTAGCTTCTATTTTGAAAATATAAAGACATATTAACCTTTAAGATCAATTTTATTTCTATCAAATGTGAATTAGGCACTATTTTTTTTTTAAAAAAGTTGTTCGTAATTTATATCTTACTTGAGCTATGTCAGATTTCCAATATTCAAGAAGATCCTTAAATACATTTTTTGGAATATTTTGAGGCCTTTTTTCCATTCGGGTTTCATCATCAGGGTATGCATAGAAGTGATGTTCCTTCAACCAATGTTTATACCTTCTCCAGGCTCCTTCAATTGTTTCCAATGCATAATCTTTCCAACATCAGGAATGTTATATTTCTCCTACAATTTTTTGCAATTAGGTTAGTGCAAAAGATGTGAAATATTTTCAACTAAAACTTGAAACATTAGAACTTCAAACCTTGATATAGTTCCACATATCATCACGTGTCTTCAACTTCCTCCAATCAAGCACATTAACAGGACAAAATGTCCCGTTCCTTTCCAATGAGCCAAGAAAGCTGCCCAACTCACTAATAATTGATTCGTTAGGACCAATGGTTGGTTCAAATTATATAGCACGATTAGTTTTCTCTCACTCCGTCCATGTACACTTTGCATTTGTGTTCTACCTCTTTTTCTTTTGTTAGTGGAAGGGCCTACAATAATACGAACCAAAGAGTTTATACTTATGCAGAAAATAAACCAGACAATCTTCTAATTAAGCAATTCTTGAAAATGTTTTGTTTGAGCAAAGTTAAAAACTAATTGTAAAACTAGTTGAAATTTACTTATTCTTTCCTTGTTCCTCAAATTGGTTATTTGCTTCAAGATTGGAAGAATCGTGTGGGTCACGTTGCATTTGTTCCTGAACTGCTTGCGATGCAGGAGTGCTGGGACGTTGCAACTCTTGTTGCACTTGTTGATGTGCTGCTTGTGATGTGGGAGTGGTGGAATTCGGCAACACCTATTGCACTTGTTGATGTGTTGCTTGTGGTGTGGGAGTGGTGGAATACAGTAGTACTTGTTGCACTTGTTCATGTTTTCCTTGTGATGCTGGAGTAGTGGAATTCAACAACACTTGTTGCACTTGTTGATGTGTTGTTTGTGTTGCTGGAAAGGTAGAATCCGAAGACACATGTTTCCCTTGTTCCAACTAAGATGCATTTGTTAGGTAGATTGAGCTTTGCTTGGGCTTGTGATGCTTTTTAATTGTCTTTATAGCTTGATCAGCTGGAATGGTCTCCGAGTTATGCTTGGTATTGCGATTTGAAACCTTTTGCTTTACCAAAGGCGCAAGTGATCCAACTGAAAGATAGTTTAAGTTCTTAACTTTATCATTTTTTCTTGAACACCCTTCTGGATACATGACTATTTCTCTGTAAGTTCAGAAAATGAAAATAAAATAGGTTAGAAAAAACATTATAAATGTTAATTAATATATTAATTAGTATACAAGTAAACTCAAACTGGGGAGAAAATAGAAAACAAAGGACAAAACCAGAGGTAAGAAGTTTATATGTTATAGATAGAGATTTAAATTTATACATCCTATTCTAATAGAAGGCAATTTCTCTTTTTACAAAGTTCATTTTTTAGAACTACTATCCTAAATCTCAAATTGCAGAATTTAAAAAGTTATATACCTATAATCTGAATTGTCATTAAAGTGGAATAGAATTAAGGAATAGTAATTTGATTAGTCATTAAAATGGAAAAAGGCTAAGCTTAAATAGTGAGCTTGTACTTTCTACTGTTATACTAGAAATATAGTGCGGAATGGTCGTTGATACAGATTTGAGCATTTTTGGATGGTCATTGATACAGATTTGATGTGTCTATATGCACCCTTATGTGCAACTAGCTATATTACATTGTGTTACATATTTTTTTTGTGCCTATTGTGATGAGAAGTACACTTTGGACATGTTTGTAAAAAGGTGAGGCAACTCCAACAATTCAAATAAGAGGTCATCCAAAAATCTGAAACAGTTCATTGAGTACAAAAAAAAAAAGAAGTCATAACTCAAACCACAACATTTGCTAATAATTATTTGGTCATCAGTATTGGAAATATTGAGAAACTTATTTGGGGAGTCTTTCTCATAAAACATCAACTGTTATCCATGTCCAAACATAACTTCTATTTCCAAATATTTTTTTTAACTTCAACTTCCTATACTCGTTTAGGACTTAGTGTTGTCAAGATTAAAGTTTTCCAAATCAGGTAAACTATATAAAAAGAAAAGTTTTTCTCCATAAAAGCCAATGGTGAAAAAAGTAGTTTCATCATGCATCAATAACGAAGACTTGTTCAGTCAGTCAAAGATAAGTCCATTCATCAGAAACCAAAGAAGCTACCAGTTCCTATTGACTAAAAATTGCTCTCGATAAACCAGGTTAGGGAAGCCATTTTCCATTGAACTGTTCATAATAACAACAACACTAATCATGGAACCCTAAGGTCCAGTACCATAGGTGCTTCCCGATATATATCATGTTCAGAACCACAACCACTATTATTAATCAAAAAGCTTCCGTAAACCTATAATTTTTGAGATTCTTTTATATCTCTTTAACAATAGCTTAAGTTGGTATATCTAAATTTAGCAGAAGATAGTCCTTTGTAAACCACGAAAGCTATAAAAATACAACGATTGAACCAAATAAATAGATACATGAACTTAAAAGAGAAAGGAAAAAAGCATGTGAAGCACTTTAGTGGTTTATGAATATTAGAATCCTTAAAATAACTCCAAACCATCAGTCAACCAAAGTCAATTAAGACATTTAAAAATTACCCATTAGTAAGTCCAACCTTAAACTAGCTATAACAGATGGAGTTCTAATGTTTTAGTGCAGATTTCATCTGAACCAGATTAATTCTCTAACAACCCATGTCCAACAATTTAGCTGTATATACTTCGGATCTGAAATTCTAAAAGTCTGCACTTTATTAATAGGAGGCACAACAAAAGTACCTATATGTAACACCCCAAAAGTCCTCGAGGTTTAAACCAAGAATTTAAAATGAACTCAGCAGAAAGATTAGCAAAAGTATCTCAGGACAACTCACCTAATGAGTCGTTACAGGTACCAATGAGTCGTGGAAGTTGTCGTGGGAAGTGCTTTGGGAAAAAGTTCTGAGGTCTGGTCAAGTCTGGTGGTAACGGACGACCTGACGAGTCGTCTTGCCTTGCAACAACTGATTAGGTTGGTCGTTGTGTGGAGGTTAGGGTTCCTGGGTTAAGTACCAGGCAGTGTGGTTGACGGAAGGAGGTGACGAGTCGTTAGGTGTGGCAATGACTCATCATGTCAGCCATTTGATGGGAGAAGCCGTGGTCTTGAGGTAGATCCAGTGTACTCGATGGGTGGACTTGACGATTCGTTAGAAGCAGCAACGACTCATCATGTTAATTGTGAGTTGAGGAAGCTAAAGTCCTAAAGTTATTTCTAGTGTACCTAACGGGCATGACAACGAGTCTTTTGAGGACATAACGACTCGTCACGTGAGTCATGGTTCCAGATCGGGCAATTTTTCCAGTTTTTAGCAGGGGTATTTTGGTAAAGTCTGATGCTCTCAGTTTTCAGTGACGTTATTTAAGGTACTTCTGGGGACGTTTTTAAGGGTTTTTCATGCCTAAACCCTCATTCTCTCAACTCTCCTTCCTCTCCTCTCAATGTCAAGTTTCCCCCAAGGTTTTCATCTAAGCTTCAAGGTGAAATTTTGAGTGGGATTTCATCTACCAGGTATGCGGGTCTGCAACAAGGATATTCTTCCATTCTTGTGCCCCAAAATATTTTTACTAAAAACCCGATTTCAATTAATCTAGGAAAGCATGACCTAGGGTTTGTGTGATGGGTAAATTCTTTTATATTTTTCTTAAAATGCTAAAATCTATGC
The DNA here is from genome assembly GCA_018107945.1 of Datura stramonium. Taxonomy (NCBI): domain Eukaryota; kingdom Viridiplantae; phylum Streptophyta; class Magnoliopsida; order Solanales; family Solanaceae; genus Datura; species Datura stramonium. The sequence goes on along the minus strand of JACEIK010003744.1, from coordinate 88,576 downwards.
GATTATGAATTTAATTGGAATATAATTAATGGGTTGTCTTGAATTGTGGATTAGATGATAGAAATGCATGGCTGTGGAATGTTCTTCATAAATTAGCTTGAGTATTGAATGGGACTTGGTTATTATTCACTAAATTATCATAGTGACTCATATCCATGCTTAAATTATGTGAAAATCGTATGATTATTCCTAATAACCAGATCGTGCCATTGATGATTATGTTGGGATGAGTTTGGAGTTTATGGGCTTGAACAATCAAAAGTAAATTATGTATTATCACTATGTTTTTTATTAAATTGATTGGGTAAGAGGTGAATCTATGAAAACAGCCCAATTATTGCATATTTCTCATGAATTAGAGTAAATTATGAAAGGGGTCTTACGAAATGAAAATGAGTGTTCCTCTCATGGTTTTGATGTAAATAATAAGGTATGAGTTAAATGTATGGGTTGTCCCTAAATCTAAATAAATGAAGAAAGAAATGAGAATGTATGAAATGAACTTATGGACCATGCATGACCCTATGCTACATGTTGAATGAGGTGAATACGAAATTGGAATGTTGTGAAACTGTAATGCATAATGCGAATCTATAGAATGCTCGAATGTGTAAGATGTTTAAAGCAATATGGAATTGGCTCCGTGACAATGTAAATTATGATGATAAAGCATGTGAATGATATGGCATATTGTTGAGCCTGTGTGCATTAGAAGGTAGCTCTAATCCTTTAAAAATGAATATTGCATGATGGAAGTTGTGAATGTTCTTGTCTCTGATTAGCTGTAGTAATTAAGACTATCCCTAGTCTGTGGGGACTAACATCCTTAGTACCCACCTGATAAGGTTTTCCTTTAGTGGGTCGGGACTCACATCCCCAGTCATTCGGGACTCACATCCCTAGTTACCAGTTGAGCATATTTTCCTTTAGACAATCGAGACTCACATCCCTAGTTAGTCAATGACTCTATATATATCAGAGCATACTCTTTCTTAGATAGTCAGGGATTTCCTCTAGCCGAGACGCATCCCTTCAACAGTTAGGGATTCTACCTTTGAAAGTCAGGGACTCTCCCTTGGATAGTCAAGGACTCTATTTGATATCAGTCACGATATCGTACTTCTGTATTATTTCCGTTATTACATTTTGTGGATCAGTTGATCTTATCTTAATGCATGTCCTTATAAAGTGGTTATGTTAATATGTATATTTAAATCTCATCTAAGGTTGCTGTATCTCCCTTCAGTTATATTACTATAAATGTGTGTTCAATTTACTTCCTTCTTGTACAATGTGTTTTTAGTTTATTTACGCTTCCCACATGCTCAATACATTCAAAGTACTGACCGCATGCCCTTATGTGCTATATCGTTTCATGATATAGGTTCAGGTTTCCAGACTCATCCTCGTGGTTAGATACGATTCATCCTCTCTCAACTGCTAGTGGTGAGTCCTCATATTCCGAGGATGGGATTTATATTTCATTTTTCCATATGTTTTCATTTTCAGATGTTAGGAGTTAGCTGGGGGCTTCTCCCAGTAACTCATCAGTTTAGTAGAAGGCTTTTAGATTTCTTCTAGATAGATTCAACAGTGTATCTAAGTGTTATTAAATTGTTCTTATGGTTTCTATTAGATTCTCGTTATTATCTTTCGCTTATTCATGTTGTTAGTCATTTCTACTGTTAAGTGTTATGCTATGATCATGTCATGGGTCTAATTGGAGCCTTTTGGGGTTCCTTATCTTGTGTTACGGCTAGGGTGTGAACTCCGACCGTGAAAAACTTGGTATCAAAGCAAAGTTTTAGAGTGTCCTAGGGTGTCTGAAAGTCGCGTTGCATAGATTCTTCTTTATAGGTGCGAAGCACGCCACACTTACGACGAAGAGGCTATGAGACGTTTTAGGAATGATCCCTTTTCTTCATGATTCTTATCGTGCGTAGAGTATGAAGCTCTAAATAGTTCCTTCCCTGACTCGTGCTTTAGTGCTCGCAGATAATGCCTCTAATACAAGCGAATTAAGGATTACATGGTAACGACCGCCAACATGTACCACCAGCCCAGGTGAACACAATGGATGATCATGTTACTTATGCTGAGTTCCGAGAAGCCTTTCACATGTTGGTGCGGGCCCTAACCATAATTAACCAGCAGGCGATGGCTCGTGTTCCTTAGAATGGAAATGAAGCAGCGGCAAGGATAAGAGATTTTCTCTGGATGAACCCACCAGAATTCTTAGGGTCAAAGGTGGATGAGGACCTGTATGAGTTCTTGTAAGAGATTCAGAAGATTACACACATCATGGGAGTGACGGGGAATGAGAGCACAGACTTAGCCTCCTACTAGCTAAAAGGAGGTTCTTATATTTTGTATTGTTAGTGGAGGGACAGTCGGGGAGTTGGAACAGGTCCTGTAGGTTTGGAGGAATTTATGATAGCATTCTTGGACAGGTTTTTCCCTTGGTAGTTAGGGAGATAAAGGTAGTGGAGTTTATTAACTTGAAATAGAATGATATGACTGTCCAGGAGTACGCATTGGAATTTACTCGGTTATCCAAGTATGCACTGGAGATGGTAGCCTACCAGCGGGCCCGAGTGAGCAGGTTCATGAACGGAGTGTCAGACTCCTTGGTTAAAGAGTGCAGGACCGCTATGTTACACTAGGACATAGATTTCCCACGCTTGGTGATATTCGCTCAATAGATGGAAGCATAATAGGCGAAATAAAAAGAGAGAGAGGCTAAGAGGGCTAGGACTGGAGATCTAGAGTTCTCCTGGCAAAGGTCAAGTGGTGGACATCGCTCACGTTTCCAATAGAAATTATTGGCCCCAGCACCTTCAACAACTAGTGTTTCATATAAGCCCAGGGTAAGGGAGATTACGTACCCATTGTGTATGAACTGTGGAAAGCACCATTTGGGAGTATGCATGGCCGGCTAAGATGTTTGTTTTTGGTGCGGCAAAGTAGGCCACAAGCACCAAGATTGCGCAATAGCTATGTGAGGCGAGAGTAGATTCTCAACCACCTCCTTAGTAGCTCTGATAGCCCGTCCAGTTCAGCAAGGTGCATCCTATAACCCGATTGGCGGGCATCGTAAAAATCGCTCCTATTCCATAGCAGCACACTAGGATAAGGACAAGGCGCCGATAGTAGCCCCAAGTATGTTGTGGATCTTATGTTACACCTTATATGTTTCCAACCTTTATATTCAATAAGAAGCTCTATTGTGATTGTGGGAATAGATTGTCGATGTGTTATGTAAATAGTTGTTAGTGTGAGACTCACATGGAAGATTAGCGATAAAAGAGAAGCTAGAAGCTTGTAAAATTATCTTGACCTTAAGAAAGATTCAGGAGCCTTAGAATGGTGACTCTAAGCTAAGGGGGAGATGGTGAGTATGTGATGTTAGTCAGTATTGCTCTACGAATCCTTTAGGCTCACCTTCTTGTGATGAATCAGTTATGTGTGTTAATGCATGTTTTCCGGTGTGGTCAGCTCGAACTCAGTCTATAGAAGTTGCTTAATAGTTTATTAGAACCATGTTATCTCATGTATGTGCTCATTTTTTTATGTCGAGAATGACTCATGCTCTTGAATTCCTTACCCTCAGTTAGATTAGATATTGTGAATTCTATCTTAGTATCAAGAAGCGATTTGAGAATGATAGTTCGACCCGTATAAGTTCAATGCAAGATAAAGGGGGAAGAATCCTTTTCAGTGTTCTATCTAGTTCTATGTTGGTTTCATATCCCTCGGTTTCTCTTGTTCCATGGTATGCATGTTCAATGTGGATATTCAGTTTGGGTGTATAAGGTGAGTTCGAAGTTAGATACTCCTTTGGTGTTAGCTGTGATTGATTGATTTTGGGATTTAAGTTGCATCTCTATCCTTTCAGTATGTTCAGCCAACATTCAAGGATGAATGTTCCCAAGGGGGAGATATAATAACACTCCAAAAGACCCCGAGATTAAAACCAAGAATTTAAAATGAACTCAATAGAAAGATCAGCAAAACTATCTCAGGAAGACTCACCTAACGAGTCGTTACAGGTACCAACAAGTCATGGAAGTAGTCGTGGGAACTTCTTTAGGAAACAATTCTGAGGTCTGGTCCATTCCGATGGTAACGGACGGCCTGACGAGTCGTCTTGCCTCGCAATGACTCGTTTGGTTGGTCGTTGTGTGGAGGTTAGGGTTCCTAGGTTATGTCCCAGGTAGTGTGGTTGATGAAAAGAGGCGACGAGTCCTTAGGTGTGGCAATGACTCGTCATGTCATTCATTTGATGGGAGAAGTCGTGGTGTTAAGGTAGATCCAGTGTACTTGACGGGTGGACTTGATGAGTCGTTAGAAGCAGCAATGACTCGTCATGTTAATTGTGAGTTTAGGAAGTTGAAGTCCTGAAGTTATTTCCAGTGTACCTAACAGCCGTGACAACGAGTCGTTTGAGTAGATAACGACTCATCACGTGAGTCATTGTTCCAGATCGGGAAATTTTTTCCAGTTTTTCATAGGGGTATTTTGTTAAAGTACGATGCTCCCAGTTCTTAAGTAACGTCATTTAAGGTAACTTTGGGGACGCTTTTTAGGGTTTTTGTAACACCCCGGAAACTCAAAATCCAATTCTGGTGCAAAGAATAGGAAATCTAGAAAACTGCAGAAATGTTGCAGGACGGCCCACCTGACGAGTTGTCAAGTAACCTCATGACTCATTAGGTGAGCTATGAGGAGAAGGCTGGATAATGTAAAGGAGGGAGGCAGTGTACCTAACGAGGGACGTCACGAGTCGTGGTCACTGACCACAACCCGTTTAGTCACTCGTGGTCAGGCCTGAGTGTGGAATATTTTAGTTGACAAGTGTACTCGATGAGTGGGTGAAATGAGTTGTCACCTCTAGTAACGACTTGTTATGTGACTCGTTATGGGACTTACCATAAAATCTCCAGAATGAGACAGTGTGGTCCACGACTGGTGACCATGAGTCGTGGTCATGGATAATGACTCGTTGGGTCCCTCGGGGTGATCTACTAAGGATCCTAGGTAGTGTACCTGAGGGGAGTGACCACGAGTCGTGGTCAGTCACCACGACTCGTTAGTTCACCCGTTAGGGGCACCTGATAGTTTTTCCCAGCGAAGTCTGAATGACTATTTAATAATTTCTTAATCACCTAAGCTATAAACTACGTCGTTTTGGATCTAATTTTTAACTTATTAGAGGGTTTGGATGGTTCCTCCCCTCATTCTCAAGTTAATCCTTAGAGAAAAATCATAGAATTCTCTCCCAGAGTATTTTAGAGCCAGGGGCTAGGGCTGAACTTTTCTCTTCGATTCTCAAGCAAATTCTCCAGGTTTTTCTTCACCAGGTATGTGGGTTTTTAGCAAGGGGATTGTTCTTCCCTTATTTCCCCAAAATCCTCCTCAATTTCTTCTATCAGTTTTAAGCCCTGAACTTTCGAATATGAAGAGGATTCATGCTTTATTTTTGCTGATTTCACTTAAAATGATGTTCATGTATATTGTTGATATGATCCTCATGAATTCCTTAAGCCCTAATTTTTTTATACAAAAAGTGAGTTTAAGCCCTAATTTTTTTAGTAATGATTTTTCTTGTTAAAATCCCTCTAGTTCTGACTGGTCCCAAGACCCCAGTTCAGTTACAACTTGTTCTTAGATGGTCATGATGCTTCCAATAAGCAGCTCTAACCAGTCTAGAACTCAGTTTCAGAAGCTCGTCTGATAAGACTCTAAGGGTAGATGTAGTTATGTCCCTGACTATTCTTGGACCCCAGTTTCGAGCTATCAGCTTAGTAGTTCGATTTAGGTTTTTATAGTGGGAGTAGAACTTAGCACCGAGCAGGCTGGGGTTCCAGTGCACCCAGCTTCCCAGAACAACGTTGCCAGCGTAGGTTACAGTATTACTTGGCCTGATTGGCCCCAGACTTTGTGATAACTCAGTTCATGCCTTTATACCCTTGCAAGGTATATTGGGTCCTACCTGTGGAGTGTATACATCGGACTCCACGTCTAGCTCACGTGGTTATATTTCGGTTATAGACTCTCCCACTAGTCTGTCTAGCCCAGTTACAGAATAAGCAACTTAGTTCAGTTCTTGTCCTCAGTTTAACTCAGTCAGTATAGTATCTCAGACTCGGTGTTTCATACATAAGGCATGTCCTTAACCATCAGACGGGGTCATCTTGACCAGTTCAGATTATATTAGAAGTTCAGCTCAGCTTACCTGTTGGTCATTGCGTGTCATTTCAGGTATGACTTTATTTTCAGTGATGTTTCTCCCACTTACTCCGTACATTCAAATTACTGATGCATACTTTTATGCTGTATCGTTTCATGATACAGTTGCAGGTTCTCATACCCAGCACCGTTAGTTATCGCATTTTAGATTCTTCGTTGTAATAGTTGAAGTATGAGTCCTCATCATCCGAGGGCACCATTTCCCTTCTTTCAGTCATGTACTAGTTTCAGTTAGACTTAGAGTTAGCTGGTGGTTTGTCCCAGCAACTCCTCTATTAGATGGCTTTCAGACAAACATGTTTTTCAGATTTATCAGTATTATTCTATTATTTGAACTTTATGTTTTCAAACTTGCCTCTCATTAATATTTTATGATATTATTTCAAATTTCCACTGTGCATGTTTACTCAGAATGCTAGTAACTGATAGATTAGGGGTTGAATAGGGGTCACTTGTGGCTTCAAGTACCGTGTTACGCCCAGGGTGTAGGCTTAAGGTGTGACAAATATGGTATCAGGGCTCTAGTTTTAGAGTATCCTCGGAATGTCTGAAAGCCGCATCGAGTAGAGTCCTTTTCATGGGTGTGAAGTGTGCCACACTTATGACGAGGAGGCTACGAGATATTATTCAGAAAATTCCCTTTTTTCATATTTTTATCGTGCGTTAACATCCAAATTCCAGAAATGCCCTTCTAATTCGTGCTCTCTTTCGTTTCAGTGAACCATGCCTCCCATACATGGTAATGGATGAAGGGCTACTAATGACAATAGACCTTTCGCATCAGCTCTGGTAGCACCTCAGGATGAATCCATATCCACCGCCGAATTTAGGGCGGCCATTCAATTGGTAGCTCAAACAGTCACCAACCAGGTGAACCAGCAGGTGGTTCCAGTAGCCACAAATGGGTCTGCAGTTGCTGCTTGGGTGTGGGATTTCATCCAGATGAACCCTCCAGATTTTCATGGAGTGAAGGTGGGAGAGGACTCACAAGGGTTTATAGATGAAATTAGAAAGATTACCCATATTATGGG
>JACEIK010003744.1:0-81213 GCA_018107945.1 Datura stramonium | reverse complement strand
CGGCCAGCGGGAGCAGGACTGGTGGAGTGGGAGGAGTTCCATACAGCTTTTCGGGATAGGTTTTACCCTCGAGAGCTGAGGGAGGCTAAGATACCAGAGTTTATAAACCTATGGCAGGGCAACCGGACAGTGGAGGAGTATGCTCTGGAGTTTACTAGACTATCAAAGTATGCTCCTGAGATGGTGGCTGCGCCAAGGGTTCGTATGCTGAAATTCGTTATTGTAGTATCTAATCTGGTCCTCAAGGAGTGCAGGACCGCAATGTTGATCAAGGACATGGACCTATATAGCCTAATTGTTTATGCCCAGCAGATTGAGGCAGAGAAGCTGAAAGATATGGAGCGTAAGAACAAGCGGGAAAGAACTGGTCATTCAAACTATTGCCATCATAAATTTGGCAGTAGTAGCCACCACCACCACCACCACAACAACAACAGAGAGCCCCAGCACACAGCTCAGCCAGCGCCCCAACCTTTTGGTCCCGCCAAGATCGGAGGGGCGAAGCATCTGGCTCTCAGTCATAGAGTTTCAGTCCAGCAACAAGTATCCAACTTGTCCCAGGTGTGGTAGGAATCACCCAGGAGAATGCCTTCAGGCACGAGAGGGTTACTTTGGGTGTGGACAGCTTGGACACAGGCTTAGGGAATGCCTATCAGCGGGGCAAGGGAGATCACAATCTAACACATCATTAGCTTCAGCAGGTCGACCAGCCCAGCAGGCTAACACAGTAGGTATAGATGGCGGTCAGCGCCAAAATCATCTATGCTCTATCTTCTCGTAAGGATCAGGAAATCTCACTTGACGTAGTTACTGGTATGTTACGTCTCTTCCATCTAGACATATATGCCCTCTTAGATCCAGGAGCTACTCTTTCATTCGTGACTCCGTCTATAGCAGTTTAGTTCAGTATAAGTCTCAGTCTCTACCCCAGTTGGTTAGTTAGTTAGAGCCAGCTGGGTGTATCAAAATTTCCCAGTCACAGTCTTGAACAAAGTAATTCCAGCTGATCTCATAGAGCTAGACATGGTCAACTTCAACCTTTCTCTCGGCATGGATTGGTTACACTCCTGTTATGCCTTAGTTGATTGCAGAACTAGAGTTATCAAATTCCAATTTCCTAATAAGCCAATTTTAGAATTGTCGGGGCAAAAGTTCAGCGCCTAAGGGTAGGTTTATTTCCTACCTTAAGGCCCAGAAACTCTTTTCCAAAGGATGTCTATATCATCTTGTTCGGGTCAAGGATTCCAACTATGAGACCCCAACCATTTTGTCAGTTTCAGTTGTCAGCTAGTTCCAGGATGTATTTCTTGAGGATCTTCCCGAAGTTCCCCCTTAATGGGAAATAGACTTCGGAATAGATCTCCTCCCAAATACTCAGCCTATCGCTATCCCTCCTTACAGAATGGCTCCAACTGAGCTTAAGGAGTTGAAGGATCAACTAAAAGATCTTCTTTACAAGGGTTTTATTATACCCAAAATCTCTCCCTGGGGTGCTCCAGTACTATTAGTCCGTAGAAAGACGGTACCCTCAATATGTGCATAGATTACCGTGGGTTGAACATAGTCATAGTCAAGAACAGATATCCCTTACCTAGAATTGATGACTTGTTCGACCAACTTCTGGGAGCCAGCTGTTTCTCCAAGATAAATCTCAGGTCAGGATACCATCAGTTAAGGTTCAGAGAGTGTGACACACCAAAAACAACATTCTGAACTCGGTATGGTCACTACGAGTTTGTGGTGATGTCCTTTTGACTCAGGAACGCCCCAGCAACCTTCATGGATTTGATGAATGGGGTCTTCAAGCAGTACCTGGATATTTTCGTCATTGTATTCATCGACGACATTCTAGTGTAGTCCAGGAATGAGGAAGACCATGCCAATCACCTAAGGCTAGCATTACAGACCCTCATAGATCGCCAGTTATTCGCCAAGTTTAGCAAGTGTGATTTCTGGTTGAAGTCTGTGACTTTCTTGGGTCATGTGGTCTCAAGCGAAGGGATACAAGTGGATCCTCATAAGATAGCAGCAGTGAAGGATTGGCCTAGACCTACCTCTCTTACTGAAATCAGGTGTTTTCTGGGCTTAGCGGGTTATTACCGATGGTTTGTGGAAGGTTTCTCCTCCATAGCATCTCCTTTGACCAAGTTAACTCAGAAGAAGGTGAAATTGCAGTGGTTAGACAAGTGTGAGAAGAGTTTCCTGGAGTTGAAGACTCGACTCACTACCACTCCAGTGTTAACCTTACTTGAAGGATTAGATGGGTTGGTTGTTTATTGTGACGCTTCTAGAGTTGGACTCGGTTGCGTTCTAAGCAGCGGGGCAAAGTGATAGGCTATGCCTCTAGACAACTCAAAGTTCATGAGAAGAATTATCCAACTCATGACTTGGAGTTGGCAGCGGTGGTGCTTGCATTAAAAATATTGAGACACTACTTGTACGGGGCTCACGTAGAGGTGTTCACAGATCACAAGAGCCTTCAGTATGTGTTCATCCAGAAGGACTTAAACCTGCATTAGAGACGGTGGTTGGAAATGCTAAAGGATTATGACATGAGTGTGCTATATCACCCATGTAAGGCCAATGTGGTGGCTGACGCCCTAAGCAGGTGGTCTATGGGAAGTGTAGCTCATATTAAGGAAGGAAAGAGGGAGCTTGGGAAATAAGTTCACTGGCTAGCCCGATTAGGGGTGTAGTTGGTGGATTCAGCTGAAGGTGGCATCGTAATGCAAACCGGGTCGGATTCATCCTTAGTAGTAGAAGTTAAATCCAGAAGAGATGAAGATCCAATTCTACTTAAACTTAAAGAAGTAGTCCCTAAAAAGGTGGTTGAGGCTTTCTCCCAAGGGGGAGATGGGGTGCTTCGCTACAAGGGCAAATTATGCGTGCCGGATGTTGGTGAGTTGAGACAGCAGATACTGGATGAGGCACAAAGCTCGAGATACACCATTCACCCTGGTGCTACCAAAATGTACCATGATTTGTGGGATATTTACTAGTGCAATGGCATGAAGAGAGACATTGTTGAATTTGTAGCTAAGTGTCTGAACTGCTAGCAGGTCAAGGTAGAACCAGATACCAGGAGGTATGACCCAGTATATCAACATCCCCACCTGAAAATGGGAATAAGTAAATATGGACTTCATTATGGGTCTACCTAGGACTCGTCAACAGTTTGACTCAATCTGGGTAATAGTAGACTGAATGACTAAGTCAACACATTTCCTCCCAGTCAAAACCACGAATTCAGTTGAGGATTATGCTAAACTTTATATTCGGGAGCTTGTTATACTTCATGGGGTGCCATTGGCTATTATTTTAGACAGAGGTACCCAGTTCACCTCCCATTTTTGGAAGTCTTTTCAGAAGGGACTTAACACTCAGGTCAAGCTCAGTATAGATTTTCACCCACAGACAGATAGGGAAGCTGAGCGGACTATTCAGACTCTAGAAGATATGTTAAGAGCGTGCGCGATCGATTTTAAGGGTAATTGGGATGACCATCTTCCTCTTATCGAGTTTGCGTACAACAATAGCTACCATTCTAGCATCCATATGGCCCCATTTGAAGCACTGTATGGTAGAAGATGTAGATCTCTTATAGGGTGGTTTGAAGTTGGTGAAGCCACCTTGATAGGATCAGACTCGGTTCATGAGGCAATGCATAAAGTTCAGCTCATCCAAGAGAGGCTGAGAACAGCTCAGGGTTGCCAGAAATCTTATACCGATGTGCGGAGAAGAATGTTCGAATTTACAGTTCATGACTTGGTGTATCTTAAAATTTCACCCATGAAAGGGGTGATGAGGTTTGAAAACAAACGGAAGCTCAGTCCGAGGTATGTGGGACCTTATAGAATTTTGAGGCATATCGGCAAGGTAGCCTATGAGCTAGAGTTACCTTTAGAAATAGCAGCTATGCATCCAATTTTCCATGTGTCACTTATAAAGAAGTGCATCAGAGATCTAACCTCAGTTGTGCCATTGGACAGCGTAGGGATAAAAGATAGTCTCTCGCATAAGGAAGTACTATTCTAGATCCTTGACCGTCAGGTGCGTAGCTGAGGAACAAGGAAATTGTTTCAGTCAAAGTCTTATGGAGAAATCAGCAGGTTGAAGGAGCTATGTGGGAGGCCGAAGCAGATATGTTAGCCAAATACCGACACTTGTTTCCTACTTGCTCCAGTACATCTTGAGATATTAGATATGACCCTAAGACTCAATATAGTTTTCATGACTCAGTTTAGATGTTCAAGTCTCTTTTATGTTTTTGAACGAATGTATGATAAGTAAACTCAATTAAGATATATATTTTGAAACAGAGATAGTCACTCCGGCATACTTGGTGTTAAATGAGCAGTATTTAAAGATTTTGATTGTTATTTTACGTTTCCTATGTGTTTTCTAACATTCGAGGATGAATGTTTACAAGGGGGAGATATAGTAACACCCCAGAAACTCAAAATCCAATTCTGAGGCATAAAGCAAGAAATCTGGAAAACTACGGAAATGTTGCAGGATGGCCCACCTGACAAGTCGTCAAGTAACCTCACGACTCGTTAGGTGAGCCGTGAGGAGAAGGCTGGTTAATGTAAAGGAGGGAGGAGTGTACCTAACGAGGGACATCATGAGTCGTGGTCACTGACCACGACCCGTTAAGTCACTATTGGTTCGACCTGAGTTGGGAATATTTTTGTTGACTATTGTACTCGACGAGTGGGTGAAACGAGTCGTCACCTCTGGCAATGACTCGTTATGTGACTCGTTATGGGAGTTAGCATAAAATCTCCAAAATGAGACAGTGTGGTCCACGACTGGTGAACACGAGTCGTGGTCATAGATAATGACTCATTGGGTCCCTCGTGGTGATCTACTAAGGATCCCAGGCAGTGTACCTGACGGGAGTGACCACGCGTTGTGGTCAATCACCACGAGTCGTGGTCAATCACCACGACTTATTAGGTCACCCGTTAGGGGCACCTGATAATTTTTCCTAGCGAACTTTGAAGGACTAATTAGTAATTTTCTATTCACCTATGCTTTAAACAACGTCTTTTTGACCTAATTCCAGAATTATTAGAGGGTTTGGATGGTTCCTCCCCTCATTCTCACGTTAATCCTCAGAGAAACATCATAGAATTCTCTCAGAGTATTTTAGAGTCAGGGTCTAGGGATGAACTTTTCTCTTCGATTCTCAAGCAAATTCTCCATGTTTTTTTTCACTAGGTATGTGGGGTTTTCGAAAGGGAATTGTTCTTCCCTTATGTCCCCAAAATCCTCCTCAATTTCTTCTATTACTTTTAAGCCCCGAACTTTCGAATATGAAGATGATTCATGCTTTATTTTTGTTGATTTCACTTAGAACGATGTTCATGTGTATTGTTGATATGATCCTAATGAATTCCTTATCAAATTTTCAGTGTTCATACAAAAAGTGAGTTTAAGCCCTAATTTTTTAAGTAATGATTTTTCTTGTTAAATTCCCTCAAGTGAATGAAGAATGCTCTGAATTCCTAGAATTTTTTTCTATAAGTATATGTTGGGTAAATATCTCATGAATCAGAATGACTTTAGTTTGTTGAATGGAGTCCCTATAATTCCTTAATTTCTCTATATTATGAAATTCTCATTCTGTTGGGATTAGTTGAATTCTCTATTAGTTTGTTGAATGGAGTCCCTATAATTCCTTATGTTTTTGTTTTCAGATGTCTGGAGTTAGCTAGGGACTTATCCCAGTAACTCGTCAGTTTAGTAGAAGGCTTTCAGATTTTTTCTAGATAGATTCAGCGGTGTATCTAAGTGTTATGAAATTGTTCTTATGGTTTCTATTAGATTCTCGTTATTAGTTTCCTCGTATTCATGTTATTAGTCATTTCTACTGTTAATTGTTATGCTATGATCATTCCATGGGTTGACATGGAGCCTTTTGGGGTTCCCTGTCCCGTGTTACTGCTATGGTGTGAACTCGGGTCGTGACACAATAATGTGACTGCACAATTTCAGCACCCATGACACCCTTGATATAAGCTGGATCCACAATAGAAAATATGAATGACTGATCCTTATGCAGCATGAATGTAAAATGTGACGAACAACACCCAGTACAAAGCTCAATTCACTTAATATTTTTATAACTAATCTAGCAAACAATATTTGGATAAACAAACTCAAAAGAGAGGGGGGAAACGAAACAGAAAATCTTGAGAAATTTTAAGTTATAGGACATAAAATATTTTTCATTTATAGGATCTCATTGATTGATTGGTACATATTGTAATGGTCCTTAGGACACATTCATAGTTACATAATTTAAAAGGTTTCCTATTAAGCATTTTTAGTTGTTTAAACACGTTCTGCATTTAATTTCAAAAGGTAGGTCTCCTCCACAACTATTAACTAACTTATCTAATAATGCAATCAAGGAAAGAATATAGACTAAGAGATAAAGCTTTCTGGTTATTGGACAACTCCCACTTCTCATGAACACACTAAATATTTCGATATAGAGCCTGCTTTAAACTCTCCAAAGGTAGCAACTAGTGTACAAGGCAATAGAACAAGAAGCATAAAATGAGTAGAAATAAGCAGAGAAGATGAATAGAGGAAAACCTACTATGATGTTGTTGCTACTTTGCAAAGGGATAAAAGGGCATTGCGTAATAGATCTTTATCCACTCCAATCCAATTCTGCAAGATTGTTGCATATTAGGGTAAAATTCCAAATAGAATAACAAATCAAAATGATTAAGAGATATAAACATGCATGAATATAAAATATATATGCAAAAGGGAATTTATCACTCACAAAATCAATACAACGATGCACAAATATTTAAAAGAAGATCAAAACTTTGTCTAATCTTCTGACTCCATCCAATACCAATCTGTATCATCAAACCCATACTCCTCTTCCGATAATTCTATAATTGTATCTTCTGAATGTTGTGCGTACATGGGTTATCAACGACATAAACGGCCACATCTTCTCTTTACCATCTAAAGTCACTGTCATCTAATCTAGTTGAGGGACCCATGTCATCATTAGCTTCCCTCAAAAATGTGTCTCCTATATTAGGACAATTCTGTTGCTCTAGATTATACAAATCAACAGAGATTTTATTTCTTGCATAGTAAACACCTTTCTCAATCAAATCTGCCACATAAAAAACTTGATGAACTTTTGAGGCCAACACAAACGTACCATCTTTACTTCATAACTTGTTGAATTATACCCGACTTAACCCATATTCATCTACTTCATTGTGAAATCAATCACATCTAAACAATTCAATAATAAAATGACCATAATAATCAATCTCAATGATATCTTGAACAACTACATGATAAATAACCTCTCCATCTATTGGATTCTAGTCCCTAACACTAGCAAAACTATCCGTTGTTGCTAATAAAGTCACTCCACTATATTGAGACTTGTGTGAGGCGTCATGATTTTTCATATGAATTCGGTATTAATTAATGAAATATGCAGTATATCTTTTGGACACCACATTATACCCTCTAGATGGCCATGTTAAATGAATAGGTACTTCAATATTTTTTACTTTCTCTTCAAACCAATTGTTGAATTCACGATTATGATTTGTTGCTCTTGCACATGCATTTGATCTAGTTTGATTACTCATTTAATTTTTATGTTCCCGGCAATCATGACTATTTCAAATTTAATTAGTAGGCCTTTATAAATAGATCATAGCATACCTTATCATAAAAATTATAATTAATATGTAATTCATCTTACTCGATAAACTTCTCCACTTATTCATCTCCAGTGTTGAATAGGGCATATTAATGTACTTCAAAACGCAACTGTGAATCCATCAAAAAAGTACAATTCTTTTTCTTCTCACTTCCAACAGGATGACCTATCGTAGGGTATGTTGGTGAAGATTTTTGAATGCATTCCTCATCCTCGGTTTGGTACCTATTGAATCTTGTCTTCACGCCATCATGTAGGTATCTAGAACAAAAAGTCAAGCACTCATTAGCCAAAAAACCCTATGCTATTGAGTCTTCTGGATAATATTGATTACAAACAAATGCCTTCAATTTACATAGGTTCCTCTCAATGGAATACATCAAACTAAGATGAGTCGAACCCCCAAGCTTAATTTCATTCACTAAATGAACAGGTAAATGTGGCATTATATAAAAAAATGTTGGATGAAAAATTATTTCAAGGTCACATATTATTTCACCAATTTAAAACTTCAATTTTTCAAGATTTCTTTGCCTTATTACCATACTACATGTGGATCTAAAGAAATTTCCCTACCTAATTAGTGTCAACGAAACCTTCTTAGGGAACACTTTGCTAACGGAAACTTGGAGCAGGTAATGCATTATAAAATGAGCATCATGACTCTTGTAACCTGATATTTTCATCTCATTGATATACACACGGTGTGATATGTTCAAAGCACACTCTTTAGGTAATTTGGCATTTTTAAGAAGGTGCAAAACAACCTTTTCTGTTCTGGTTTCATGAAGAAGCAAGATTGAGCCAAACCTACATTTCAATTATTATCTTCTATTGGCTATAACTCTTTTCATATTCCCATTTCTTGCAAGTCATATCGAGAATTTACATGATCCTTTGACTTTCCATCTATCTCCAATAAAGTACCGAGCAAACTGTAACATATATTCTTTTCTATGTGTATAACAACAAGATTGTTCCTTAATTTATTATGTGACCAATATGGCAATTAAAAAGAATTGATCTTTTTTCCCACGGACCCTTATTATTCCGACACCTCTTTTTTTGGCCCTTCCCAAAGACATTGTTGAATTCATGTAGCTCCTCAAGCACTTCTACACCTGACAAAGGAGTAGGTGCAGGTCTATGCTCCTCCTTACCATCAAATGACTTCTTATCTTTTCACAATGGATGATCAAGAGGCAAAAATCTCTGATGTCCCAAGTAACACATCTTGCGAATGTGTTTGAGATATTGAGAGCATGTGTCATAATTACAAGTGGGGAATGACAATTTTCCCTTAGTGCTCCATCCTGAAAGCATTGCTAGTGCTGGAAAATCGCTAACTGTCCACAATAATGTTGCATGCATTCGAAATGTTTGGTTGGTTTCAGAATCATGTGTTTCTATCCCAATATCCCATAGTTCCTTCCGTTCTGCAATTAGTGGTTATAGGTACACATCTATATCATTTCCTAGAGAGTATGGACCTGGAACGATTATTGACAATGGAATATAATCTGACATCATGAAAATCCACGGTGATAAATTATAATTCATCAACATAACAGGCCATGTGCTATGAGAAATACTCATGGTTTGAAATGGGTTGAAACCATCACTTGAGAGACCCAACCTAACATTACGAGGATCTCTAGAGAAGTCCGGGTGCAAGCGATCAAAACTCTTCCATGCTTCCCCATCTACAGGATGCTTGAAATTTCCATCATTAGGTTTTTCATTAGCATGCCATCTCATTGCAACAGCTGTTTTATGACACATGAATATCCTCTGAAGCCTAGGCATTAAGGGAAAGTACCTTAAAATCTTTACAGAAATTTTAGATCTTGCATAAGTTGAGGCACTGTCAACACTCTTCCATCTAGAAGACCCACAAACAGAGCAGTTAGTGTCTTTCCCATTGTCCTTCTAGAAATAATATGCAATTATTAGGTCCGCATGTATTTTTTCATAATGAAGACCCAAATATTTTATCGCCTTTCTAGCTTTATTGAAAGACTCTGGTATCTGAGAAAAGGGAAATGCCTCTTTTATCAACTCTAACAAGTCTGAAAAAGCTACATTACTCAACCCATGGAAGGATTTAAACAAGTACAAACGAATAGTGAAACTCAGTTTAGTAAAATTTTCACATCCTGGATATAATTGTTGTTTCCCTTCCTCCAATAATTAAATTTTTTTTCCTTCTTCTGGTAATCCATCTCTAGCTCTTTCTCAATGCCCTGATTCAGCCTCTATGTTTCTAAATGTATCATAAAGTAGTCCATCAATATCGTTACACATATTAGAATCTTTATCAACATCATTGATTGAATGATGTGTATTTCTCAAGGAAACCCCTTCTCCATTAAAAACCCATTTGGTGTAACCATCAACAAATCGATTAACAATCAAGTGATCCTCCACCACATTTCTATAATGCCAATAAGGTTTATTGCACTTTTTGCAAGGTCATAATATCTCATCTCCTTGATCAGCTTGTTCAAAAGCCTTATCAAGAAAAGTGTTCACTCCACATATATACTCATATGTCCATCTTAGACAATTCATCCAACTTTTGTTTTCATTATTCATTTAAATCCTATATACACATGAAAGTCACCAAAATTAAGATTCAAGCTAAGCTAAGAAACCGAAGTCAAGATTTAGATCCCTTTATCAATAAAGTGACCTAATACAAAGAAAGATATTACTAAGTAATATAATGAGTTTTGATATGAATATGATCAAGGTTGGCCCAGCTGGAGGATATAATGGAGTTGTATGGAATGAAAAGGGAAAAGGTGAAATTGCCAAACTTAAGCATTCTCATACTTGTCCTCTTGGCCTGGAAATATAATTCCTCATCTTTTGAGGAAAGTTGACATAAATAAGATGGAGAAATAGGACATTTGAATAAGTGGCAATTTGGATAATAAGAAAAAAAATTATGATATAAAATCAAAAAGTGTATGCTTGGTTCATGCATTTTCACAAACAAATAGAGGCAAAAACACTTCACAAGTAAAAAATTTTCACTACAAAAATTGTCATTACTTAAGAGAAAACACTAAAAACTATCATATTAGCAAAAATAACAGAGATGGTAAAAGAAACACAAGATGAGAAGGAAATAACAATAATGAATTAAATGTGTGTATAAAGAACTAAGAAAGTCAATAATGGAACTTCATTGTTATTGTAATCTATTTTAGATAAAAAGACATTGTGCAACATGAGAAATTATTGAAGGTCCACTATGTAAAGTATATAACATCTCACGAGTATGGCGCAACTTGTTACAATAGCTACATCTAGATTGAGTTCTCTTAGAACGACCTCCATTCTGAATCTCTATGTGAGACGTGAGAACTTTCTTATAGTTCTTACAGATTTCATGTTCCATGTCATGGTAATTATTAATCCTTTGTAATGTTTATGCATATATACTAACATATGCAGTTGTTAAAAACAGAAACTTTGAGGCCATTGGTTTGTTCATATCATTAACTCAAAATTTATAGAAGCCCATAGTCTGCAACACCTTAGGTCTATTTCTAATTTTTATATTGTCTTAGGAGTCATGACTATATAAAATGAACCTTATTAGCTAAATCCACTCAAAACATGTACATATCGTACACAAAAGAATTGTAAGAAAAATAGAGATATATAACATCATACTCATTGTGAAGTCATTGATTTTTAATTCATAGTAACATATAGTATAAGTACTGAAAGAAGAGAAATCTTTGGTCACACGTTTAACTATATCAATAGCTTTATACATTTTATTGTATATAATTTAAACTTTTGTTGTATTAGTTAAAAGTGAATGAACCTTATTTATCTCGCCATAATTCTCGGTGGAAATGAACACCATATTGGGAGACACTTTAAGGAATATATTTAAAATTTCAAAATTTTGAATAGCTTGCTAGTGAATAAAAAAAACAATAAGTATCCAAAATGTAAGAATAAATCAATTGGTACATACTTTTTTTCGTCAGTAGATAGAAACGTTTAGTTTTAGATTTTTCGGGATTTAATTTGTTCATTGATAGATAAATTTTTGTATAATAGTAAATAAATCCTAGATTTATTCAAAAAATAATGAACTCAACTTCAAACTCATAACTTCAAAATTAACTCGACATGAGATTTTGAAGGTTTATTCGTCACTCTAATTTTATTTCAAACAATAGTGAACTAGACTTCATACCCGAAACTTCAAAATTAACTTCTGAATCATAAAAAATTGAAACCCAGATTCAAACAAACCCTAAACCATAATAAGATCAAATCGCAAAAATAAATTAGAACATACATCATCAAATTCATAGAAACCCATTTATATATTTTTAAGCTTTTCAAGAACCCTTCAATAAAATTTTTAATTTTAGAGAACACTAGAATCAAAATACAAAAAAAAAATCAATGGCAAACATAAAGATAGAAAAAAATAGTTCGATAGAGAAGAATACCCGCTTAGCCATAGCAGAAATTTTGGCCAGAGAAGAAGCCTTACCAGAGAATACCCACGATTGTTGTTGATAGTGTTGCCTCTGAGAATCCCAGAGAAAGCCCTACTATTCGCAGGATCAGATTCTAAACCCCAACTAAATTAGTTCTCGAGAAATTTGGGTTTAGGTTCCACTGCTAATCAATATATATGTTGAGAAGAACTGTTAGTTTCTCCGAATTAAAACCACGTAGATTTGCAGCCTGATTTCAACACTTGTGACCATTACACAATTTTTTAGATTTTAGTACTATAATACTACATAACTAAATATAATACTAAATTGTTATTCTATCAGTTGCAACAGAGGTACGGTCATCCCAGTTTTACTCTGGGAATTTATCAAGGAATGTATACTAGCATAGCAAGACAAGCAGAATCGCAGGAAAATAACCAAGATAGCATTGATTGAAGGAACTTAAATCTATACATAAGTATGCATAACAAAAGGAAAATAAAATAACAACAATATTAAACCTAATCCCTCTTTTGGGCTAAAGACATTATGTCACGCCCCGCCTTAGAGGTATGAGCGGCACTGGTGCCTAGAAGGACTGGACTACTAAGCGGTGAAGTAGGGCACATCGGTGCTTGGCTAGCTCTATCTCGGGTTCACGGAAACAAAGAGCTATAGCATTTGTAAACTGTACCGACCCTCTGGGCCTATAGTCACTACTGTAATAGGCTAACCGAAACATACTCATAATCGGGAACCTATGCGGGCCGACAAGGCCACCATCTTCCCGGCCGATCACGGGCAAAAATATCATGCCGTGATAAGCTTTTTCTAACTAAGTTAGCACTTGTTGTCTAAATTATTTTATACATTTTCATGTAATTTTATATAAATGTGAAGATATGTGCTAACCAACATGATTAGCCTTTGTTTTGTAGGTTTTGATGACCTTTGAGGAGCTAATCCATGAGTTGGTGAAGTAGAGGCTTGGAGACGGAATAAAGACGCAAACGTCGGCAAAGAGGAGGCCCAAAACAGCCCACTGGCAGCGTCGGCAACGTGCCATGGCGAGCGAGCTGCCCAGGCAGCCCCAACGCGTTGGCAACGTGCCACGGTAAGTGGGCACAGCGACTAAGAGGCGCAGCCTTGTTTTGCCCAAGCGGCGTGCCACGGCACGCCAACGCGAGTTAGCTACGAGGACGAGTTTGGGCGGTTTCCATTAAGCCTCCGGCGTTTGGGCCGTGTCACCCAGGCAATGCTCAGCGTTGCACTTTCCGTGACATGTTACCTGTTATTCGGGAAAAATTCCTACTATTATAAATAGCACACTTAGGTTTATTTCGAATATTCGACTTGGTGGAGCAAGAACGTGGGTTACGGGCGGTTGAGAGGACGCGAGAATTAGAGGGTTTTCTCTATCCCTTTCTTCTTTCTTTCAATTGTTTGCATGATTTACACTCGTTTAACGATGTTCAATCCACAAATGAGTGGCTAATTCTTCTTCTTGAGGTTATGAACAATTGTATTGAAATGTAATTGTTGATTATTTGGTTGTTTCATCTTTTCTTCTATGGTTGTTATTTAATTCTTGTTCTTGCGCATTAATATGCGGACAATGTTAATGTAAATCAAAGTCGGTTTCTTGAGAGAGCGGCGGAAAGTTGTGAATTAATAGGATATGATCTGTTCTTTGTTTGGGAAAATTGAGAATTGATTTACCTTGAGGATAGAAATATACACGAAAGTCGTATTAGTCAAGTGTGGAATCGGTTTGTATGGCTAGAACATGAATTTCTTCTTATCACGGAAATGTGGGGTGGAAGGTTCATGATTCTTAAGTTGGGTTAAATACGAGAGTTTTATCCATAGGCATAAGTTCGGACTAACCTTAGGAGAAAAGAAAAACCACGTAGATCGATGATTAATTTCTTCACAGCATATTCGTTTTAGCCTCGGCATGCTCCATTCATAGTTCGAACTCACTTGTATAAATATTCTACTTTAGCATAAAAATAGTTTCCAAAATATAAAAACTTTTCTTTACAGCATTGTCTTCATTATTAGAGTTATAGTAAATTAACACTCAGAAGGTTTTACCACTGTAGTGCGATCCATTTGTGGTTTCGACATTCCGGTTCTTAAAAAGGGCCACTATATTACTTGTACAACCCGTACACTTGCGGAGCCCATCAGGATTTTTTGGCGCGGTGCGGGCCAGCAATTGGTAAAAAATTTCTTAAGTGTTAATTAACGAATTCTATACAAGCGTTGACAACGTGTTCTTGATTTTATTTTTTCAATATTTTTGATTGTTTTTAGATACCCTTCTTGACATGACCTCGTGGAACACAAATGGTTTAAATGGTGAATACTCTATTTTGACGAACCTTTTATGAATTTCGGAGGACACCACTTGGTGGCAACATTGCTAACACATGCAACGTATGTGGTGGTCAAAGATAACCATTGGGATGGGCAAATGGAATGCATACTCCCTTTCCCAGAGGCCCATTTACTATGATCATACATTTGTTTTTGATGAATATAGGCGGAGTTGAAAATGAGTTTGGGGCCTTGAACCGATTAGAAGACATCTTTGAAACAACTCGTTGAGCAATCGGAAACGATGAAGGAGGCAATGAAAACATTGATAGTTCGGGAAGGAGAATGCGAGAGGTTCTAAAAGGATGAGCTTTAAGTCACGGAGATGGTGCGTGAAACTTGTGACAAATTACGGAGGGAAGTAACGGTTGTAGAGCGATATTCAAGAGGAACTACAAGAGGAAGAAAGGGTGAATTGTCGGATGAAGCCCGACATTTAGAACCTCTTGATTGTCCCACAGTGATAGCTCATACTTGTAGGAAATTCGTTCGGGGAGAGAGATAGAGTATACCCCATTTGACACTACTAGAGAGATAGATGTTGATGCGGAGAAGAGGTATACAAGTAAGGGTCAATTTGCATTAGTTTGGGAACCAGAGTTTGCATTCGACCTTACTCGAAGCACTTCTCTACCTTAAGTTTGGTTGACGACATAGAAATGAGAGTCTTCCGAGCTTAGGAGAAATGTCGAAGGAGGACCAAGTCCCGTATATTCGAAATTTCTTTGAGCCTAATAGATAGAATGACTTCCTTACGTAAGGGCCAATAAACGTCAAGGCGACATCTACTTTGCTTGGTCCTTACAATTTTCCCCATCAGGGAACGCAAAAAGTAGAGAAGAAATTGGGGTGAATTCATATCCTCAAGGCGGAGGAAAAGCGGTGGCGTAATGCGTCGTGCGCGACGTGGGAATTAGAGCGCGCAGGAGGCAACCCAAGGTACCATGGGTACCATTTTAATTTTGCATTAGAGTTGATTTTATTTTGATTTTTTCATTTTTGTTGTTTTTGATGGAAAGTTAAGCACGAGATGGAGGGAAGTACGAGTACCAGTGAAGAAGGAAGCTAACAAGCGTGGAAGAAAAAGTGTAAAGTGAACACCCACTTGTGCAACTTTGAACGAAAGCATCTGTGTTGGCTAGGCCTAAAGGCCTCGGGGAGTACTTCTCACCTTGTTAAATGTGGTATGAGGCTTGGGAAAATTTTAAAATTCTTGTGCTTAACGAATTGTGGTGGATGTAACGCACGTGTAAAAAAAGATTGAAAATATATATATATATATATATATATATATATATATATATATATATATATATATATAAAATATTTTTAATATTTTTATTTGACTAATCAATTTGAAAAGAACTCCCTTCTATCCAATTTCTTGTTTTAAGATAAATTTTAGGTTGAACGGAGGGCAAAAATTACAAAGGATCGCAAAGGAAAAATCGAGGTGAGAATAAAAATAAAAAATTTATGATTTTTTAATAAAAAATTTAAAAAGGTGGCAAAGCAGTGAGCCCACGCGTTGGCTCAGAGTGTCACGGAGGAGAACCTCCAGCGTTACCCTCAGTGACACGTTGAAGCCATTTGGAATTTTTAAGGAATTCGAGAATCTTTGGCCTTGACTTTCAGAGTGTCACGGGCGGGTCTTTCCGCGTTACCCTCCGTGACACGTTGAAAGGTGTAATTTGCGTCGGGTCACACCGGAGTCACCCGGGCGACCAGCCTTGAAAATCCCCACTTTTAACACTAAAATTACCTCATTTCTTCCCATTTCCCATCCTCAGCGACAAACACCCAAAATTCCCCCATCCCTCGACGTGGCACGGACTCAGGCACGAGTTTTCTTCAACTTTTCTTCATATCATCGAATTTAAGGTATGTTCTCGAACTTCATCTAAATTCTTGTCGAATTTTCTTCGATTTTGAGCATGAGAGGTGAGTAAACCTTGCCCTAAGTATAAATTGAGCTTAAATTCTGCAAAGTGTTTGATTGATTCGTATCGTTGTGATTATATGGCGATAAATAATTACATGTTAGATTGAATTTTTGCGAATGTTAGCTAGGGTTGGAATATGAATAGGAAGAAGTTGAATTGAGTTTGAAATGTGAAAAATGGTTGGGGTGTGCATGTGGGGTGAGTTAAATTGTGTGTGCTTAACGTATTATGCTAAGAGCGATGAATCTTAGGGGGAACAAATTGGTTGCAATTGCATGCATTTATCGAATCACATAGAAATTGGGGAATTGCGTAGGTTGGGTTGAATTTTGCTAAGTGCTATGTGATGAAATGTTATCGATGGTAATGTTATGATTAGGCATGCAAGTACGAGTAGTACCTAAAATTTATACGAGTCGAATTCGCCAAATGCACGAGGCATTTTTGTTGTTTTTTGTTGTTTTTAGTTTCTTGTTTTTGTGTAAATAATAAAATAAGTATGTTCTTAGTAGCAGCTGTAATCGTGGTGAAAACTAAGTGTGGGGTGGCTAGCCCTAACCCAACCTTAGTCGAAAGCTAATTTTTAAATTTAAGCGACATTGGGACTATCTGCTTTGTTTGGCCGGGAACAATGGCAGCGAACAAGGGAAAGTGCGCATCTACATCGGGCGCCGGTAGAAGGGAGTAGGCGGACGCCGGTCAATGGCCTGCGGTTTCCACGCGGCCAACGCGGGTCTGTACGGAGCCCGATGGGTGGCGACGAAGGGAAAAATGGTATGCCAAACATAAAGAGACAAATACTTCCACGAGGAGCGCATTGCAAGGGATCCACTTGCAGGGAATTCCCCGAGAATAGTGCGGCGTATTGACGTAAATGGTTGAACTTCATCTTTGAAGAGCCCAAGGAGTGCAATGCACTTGATTGAGTTCTACGCCAATTGGAACCCGACACTACGCAGTCACACCGTCAAGATAAGGGGCGGAGTTGTCACATTTGAGCCTCACCACCTGAATGCTATATTGGGGGCGCCGAACACGAGGCATATGCCAGCGATTGAATATCACTCCACCTTACGCGGATATCGGAACGCACATTGTGTGGGCCCGGTCGATAACACTGGCCCAGGAAGCGAGACATAGAGAGGCTACCATCGGTGCTTGCCCTACTCACGAGATGAACGGGAAGCCGGGATCGGCTAAAAGATTGTATATTCTTGCCCATTGGGTGCTTTCGGCTGATAATACCGAGATCGTATTTGTGCTGGTATGCTGCGATGAAAAATTTTGGAGATAAATGTAGGGGGGAGGAGTGATCATATCCGCCATGAAGAGAACCCGATTTGCATCATAGACGCAGTGCAGGTTTGGCGGGTTGCCGGCCACGTTCTGAGGGGCTGGAGGTAGAGGAAGAGCCCCTAGATTATATCCCACAGAGATGGAGGCGTGCCATAGATGTCACAAAGACTAAGGCACTGACACCACTCACGGAGCGATTCTCACACTAGCGGCGACATGCCGGGATGATCGATATGGCCGCATGTTCGAGATACGGATGCTCCCGGCTACGCATAGGCGGGAGCAGAAGCAACGGAGGATGGCTGTGGCAGCTCGGCCTAGACCACCCTTTCGGTGAAACGCCGGGGCTCTATGTCATGTGGGCCCAGCATTTGTGGGCAGTGGATGACCGTCCCCGCGATGAGGAGACACGTCGCGAGGAGTCCCGATGTTGGAGTCGGACAGAGGGCGGCGGGGAGAGACTCGGACATGGGAGATGAGCGGCCACGATGAAGAAGTGGAATACTTTGATTAATCGGGGAGTTTCACCACCCATTTTGTGTTTTGTTGAATATATGAACACTGGGAGCAGTGTTCGATTTTAAGTGTAGGGTGAGAGTAGTTAGGTGGTGTTGTTTATGTCTTGGCTTATGCAGCAATTGCATGTTACATTTGTTGTGTTCGAAAAATTGTGACCTGTTGCTTTTTGTGTGTATGTTTCGTATTGCAAATATCATGTTAAATCGGTTGTGTTGTTGAATGTTGTAACTAGTGTGTAAATAGTTTTTGTCGAAATTATCGATATTTTGAAGAAAAAAAATTTATTATTTTCGTTAATTCTTTTTATCATTGAGTTTCTCGGAGTTTGTTTTTCGGTTCTTTTCAGAAGGAGTCCCATTGAGCAGAAGTCGTAGGTAGGAATTTGTTTAGAAGATGGATGGATGGCTTGGCCGTCTTGAGGAAAAACTAGTCAATAGGTTTTGGTTTTGAGCGGGTAGCTAACGGATGCTTGATATTCTTATTATGTGCTATATAGGATTGTAAGATGCAAATATATTAGTGTTGAAGCATGCCAGTTTATAACTTTGTTTGAGACACTTAGGCTCTTGAATTTGACCGATATGATTGAAGCTTAATTTTAAATTCTTGTGATTAGGCGAGTAAGAGTGTGTTGAATATGTCTTGAATTGAGCATGTGCAATGAGTGTAAGGTTTTTGAGTATTACGTACTGTATGGATTGTCTAGAACTTGCACAGTGTGTTTATAAAAAAGCGAAATGAAGGATGTAAAATTGTAGGAGATGATTTAGGCATTTCTTTGAATGAACCTAATCTTTATCCCTCGTTTACCTACCTTGAAATATTAATCCTATTGACCCTACGGCCCTTAGCCTATTCTTTGATAGGCACCTTTAAGCTTAACCATTTTTATTTCATTAACCTTGAATTTGATACAAAACTCCTAAGCGTTTAAAGAAGAAAAATCGAAAGAGGAAAGAATTGAGAAGAATGAGAAAAGAAAGGAAAAGTGGAAGTTGTAAAAAAGTGAGAAAGGTCAAAAGGTGCACTTGGGGTAAAAATGGTTGATTATTAGTAAGGAGTAAAAAAACAAATGAATGAAAAATAATTTATACAACTCCTTACTAATGAGCTAAAGATACCCTAAAAAGAAATGGGGGAGCAAAAGAGGAAAAAGAAAACTACCAAGGATAAAAAGGTGAAGTAAGGAAGGGAAGTTCGCAATGAGGGCGTGATGTATTGAAAGCGCTTAGGAAGATAGTCACTGTGCGATCACAATAGTACCGACCTACACACAGTACATTACAACCAAAAAGTCCTTTTGATCTTACATTCGTACATCCTCAAATTAGTGGAGGTAAAACACTAAGGGCAAGCTTATGGGTCATTACATGGTGCATGTGAATTCTTTGTGAGAGTAGTGAAATTCTATTTATGTACACATGTTATAGTCTAAAAAGTGTTTTTGCATATAGAAATTCAGGTAACTCTCTTTCGTGAGGGCACATGTTTAATGAAGATATAGTTCATGTGGGATCTCCAAATCGGTTGATTTGCATGAGTTTGCCCGATTGAGAGTTGATTCTTGAGGTTAAGTCTTAACATAGCTTGTATTTCATTTCGTTGATCAAAGCATGCATGCTTTATTTTTAGCTTGTATCTTAAATAATCATCATAGCGCGTAATTTGAATCATCGTACTAGATTAGTTATGTGTGGAGTCTGTCATTTACATGAGATGTAAAAGATTGTTCGAGGACGAATAAGGCTTTAAGTGTGGGGTTGTGATCACGGGCAAAAATATCATGCCCGTGATAAGCTTTCTAACTTAAATTAGCCTTGTTGTCTAAATTATTTTATACATTTTCATGTAATTTTATATAAATGTGAAGATATGTGCTAACCAACATGATTAGCCTTTGTTTTGTAAGTGATGACTTTTGAGGAGCTAATCCATGAGTTGGTGAAGTAGAGGCTTGGAGACGGAATAAGCAAACGTCGGCAAGAGGAGGCCTAAAACAGCCCACTGCGCGTCGGCAAGCGTGCCACGGCGGGCGAGCTGCCCCAGGCAGCGCACACAACGCTTTGGCAACGTGCCACGGTAGGGGTGGCTCTGCGACAGAAAGGCACACCTTGTGCCCAACGAGCGTACCACGCGCCAACGCAGTCGTGAGACGAGTTTGGGCGGTTTCGGTAAGCCTCCGCGTTTGGGCGTGTCACGGAGGCAATGCTCCGCGTTGCACTCAGTGACACGTTGCTTATTATGCAGGAAAAATTCCTACTATTATAAATAGCACAACTTAGGTTTATTTTGAGATATTCGACTTGGTAGACGAACGTGGGTTACGGGCGATTGAGAGGACGAAAATTCTTAGGGTTTCTCTATCCCTTTCTTCTTTCTTTCGATTGTTTGCATGATTTACGCTCATTTAACGATGTTCGATCCATAAATGAGTGGCTAATTCCCCTTTCTTCTTGAGGTTATGAACAATTGTATTGAAATGTAATTTTTGATTATTTGGTTGTTTCATCTTTTCTTCTATGGTTGTTCTATTTAATTCTTGTTCTTCTTTGCATTAATATGCGGCCAATATTAATGTAAATCCAAAGTCGGTTTCACCAGGAAATGGCCCGGAAAGTTGTGAATTAATAGGATATGATCTGTTCTTTGTTTGGGAAAATTGAGATTGATTTACCTTCCCGGATAGAAATATACACGAAAGTCGTATTAGTCAAGTGTGGAATCGGTTTGTATGGCTAGAACATGAATTTCTTCTTATCACAGAAATGTAGGTGGAAGGTTCATGATTCTTAAGTTGGGTTAAATACGAGTTTTAATCCATAGAGCATAAGTTCGGAGCCCAGCAACCGGAGAAAAGATAAATCATGTAGATCGATGATTAATTTCTTTACATGTTCGTTTAGCCTCGGCATGCTCACATTCATAGTTCGAGACTCACTTGTATATCATTCTACTTTAGCATAAAAATAGTTTCCAAAATATAAAAACTTTTCTTTACCTTTGTTGTCTTCATTATTAGAGTTATAGTAAATTAACACTCGAGAAGGTTTTCTAGTCCGGTCTGTGGGTTCGACATTACGGATTTCTTAAAAGGGCCACTATATTACTTATACAACCCGTACACTTGCGGGCTCATCAGCACGACTAGTCATCGAAACTCAACAAAGAATCTTTTGTAAGACTACGTGGCCGGCAAGGTCACCACTGCTGTCAAGCTACGGCCCCACGGCCAACATAAATACAAAAAGATACTATACAACTATACAAGCTGCACGGCCTCGCACGACCGACTCAGTGACCACGGGGAGATAAATATACAATGCGCAAGCCTACATGAGTAACAATAGAAATGATCGGAGCAGGGCTGACCTACCCATTTGTACATCAAAGGAAAAAAAAGGAGCTACACCTCACAAAATCGGACTCCGGATGATAGGAGCGATGACTCAATGTTTGGCTGGAATCACGAGGGGATCGCCTCCTCGTCCCCTGAGTGCACACTTCGGGCAAGCAATGCGGCGCCCCAGGCGTCGGTACCAGCAATGCGAGTATGCAAAACAGTGAAATAACATAGCGAAAACAGCGAATATAGATAGCATATCTAGCAAAAGCGTATGTGGGATATAGCTGAATGGAAAAGAAAGCGGTAAGAAGCTGAATCACGCTTTGCATGCGATAAGACGGAGCGTACACATGTGACCGGCACGCTTTCCTAGTAGCTAGTATATAACACATAAATAGATATACAAGTAGCAAGCAAGAGCCAATACCAACCCCATAAGTCGGATGGCGCCAAGCAAGCAAACAATCTACAGACCCCTACCAGGACAAAACACACATAAAATAAGTCACTCCACTCCTTCGCTCACCGGAGCTCCTCCGGCCCCAGGTCTCGGCTCGGGCCATAGCCTCCGATATAAATATTTAGTGTCCCGATGCGGAGGACTCCTATGTAGGCTTGATATGGATAAGTGCAGTTTCCCCGAACTCTCATCGGGGGCTATCGACGGAGCTACACTTGTGTACAAGCTTCGTATGAGATAGGAGTGCAGTTTCCCTGGAACTCTCCTCGGGGCTATACGAAACAGAATTTACTTTTGCTCTCTGGAACAAATTATGAGAGACTTAAGCCTTAATGCACATTCAATTTGCTATGAAAGCTTCATCCCATCTTCATCCAGATTTGGGAGATGACATGCCACTCCTTGGAGTGAAACGTAAACCCACCCGCTCGATGGGCGACACGATTACCAACCCGGGCGGCGGGGACGCTCAATAAGGGGCCCCTCATGCCACAGCAAGTCTCAACAAGCAAATAGCCATATAAATAGCAAGGATGTATAGCGAAAAGGGCTATCTAAAATCTGATTTCTTATTCGATCTCTTTACATGCTATGCGATTCTTTCTGCGGTTATCTTGATTTTGAAATCTTTCTTTAAGCGGTAGCTGTCTGTAGAGCGATATCTCCATGCTGTCTTAATGGCTAGTCTATAGCCATAAAATTGTCTGTCTATGTTGGTTTTACTTTACTATCTTATATTACGAAAATCTATTTCTTTTTATTCTACAACATGCTTGCTAATCATACAATAAGCTATCTTGGCTTGGAATATAACTAGCCCTTTGGCGCGAGCTTTCTATCTTTGGTTTGGAATACGATACGGCGCGCAAACCGGAACACTAGACTTACTCAATTCTCAACATTCAACTCCGAGTTTCAAATACGGAGTTTACCCAGATTCACAAAGCTAAGACTTACTAACTGTAGAAGGACAACTTCACATACCTTAACCTCGAGTTGTCAGAAACATCGGACGAGGCTCGGTCGGAGTACTCCGGCTATTTCTCCCAAGCTTGCATTCATATAGACATCAATTAGCACTAAATACAATGTTATTCGAAGGACGCGTCACTTTCGATATAATTATAGCCTAAACATAGGCTTATCGAAAGATAGTCGAAAACTTGCTATTTTGGAAGTCGAAGGGAGAAGTATTCACTTTACGGCTAGGAGCACATAGACACTAGTTTGGAACGATTCTACTTACCTTAGTCGTGGCTCGACAATTCGTCGGCCGTATTTCGCGAAACAAAATCCATAGGAATGCTCCCTGCTGCTAAATACCTCCAAATTTTTGAGGTTAATTTGAGTTTAGACTACGTTTGGCCGCGTAATCAAACGATAATATATCATCCCCTTCGTCCCTCTCTGTTTTTCTTTGCGTTTTGGAAATTATAAGTGATTTACCAATTAAAACCGAAGTTGGGGCATATATAATGGACACTATAAATCGCATTCGGGAATGCGATTTATAAGTCGCATTCTGGAATGCGATTTATAAGTTGCATTCTCAGATACGATTTATAAGTCGCATTTTCCTTTAACGGCGCGCCGACTTGGCGCTTGTCGATCTTTCCCGGGCCTTTCTAGCATGTATGGCTTTCAAATACTCTTAACCAACACGCGAATAGGCTATCTATGTGTCGGGAATTTTACGAGTGTAACATTCTCCCCTCCCCCTTAAGAACATTCGTCCTCGAATGAAATTGCTATCTTGAGGACTTCTCAACTTATCTGACTTACTACACTTAGGAAAAATTCAAGCGGAAGTTTCTACATAATATAAGACTATATCAAAAAACCTAAAATACAGAGAAAAGTCAATACGGTACTCCGCACAATACTATAGGATTCATTTGATAGCTAAACAACAATCTTTCTAATTTATACATAAACAGCGCAAAAGATGCACTTAGGTAACAATCTTGACATGCACGTCGCGACTAGGCTTGGTACAAGTGAGGATATATAGCTTTCTTATACGCCTCCGCCTCCCACGTCATCTCCTCTACAGTTCTGTTACGCCACAATACTTTGACGGACGCAATATCTTTAGTTCTCAATCTGCGAATGCAGTAAGTCTAAGACAACTATTGGAACCTCTGCAGCAAGGCTTGACTCTTCTATAGCACAGATATCTGGTGGGAGGCGCTGCAGACCGGGTCTCCTATGCATTTCCTCGGCATGCATACATGAAAGACCGGATGAGCAGTTCACAACTCTGGAGGCAGGATTCAACTCATATGCCACTTGGCCTATTCTTCGGCTTAGTCTAATAAGGCCCAACAAATCTTGGTGGCTTACCTTTCTTGCCAAATCTCATCACTTCTTTCATCTAGATTGATACTTCCGAATACCCAGTCATTCACCTTGAACTCCAGTCCTACACAGCATGCATATGATTTAAAGCGGCTCGTAACGGTCGGCATTCTACGTAAGCTTTACCTTTTCCTGCGGCTATTGAACAATATACGGCCCAATCAACGGCGATTCTCTATTTCAAACCGGTAATCGGCGTCTGCATTTCGCCGTAATGCCTCAAGGCGCCATACGGATAGGCGAGTGATAGCTATTATTATAAGCAAACTTGATTAGAGATAAATGCTCATCCCGGCTACTGCAAATCTAACACCGCTCTCGCGACATGTCTTGACGTACGAATCAAATGCGTTCGGCTTGTCCATGACGTACGAGGGTTGAAGGTTGTGCTTAAATCAATCTTTGTACCCGGACCTCTTTGAAACGATTGCCAAAATCTAGGCTGTAAGCTTGCGCTCCTCTATACGAGATGATGGATGCGCTTTTCCGTGCATTGACTATTTCTACATTATACAACTCGGCATAATCTTGGTAGAAGGTAGTTTTCAGGGAAAAGAGGCTGAGTTTGGTCAATTTGTCCACTATCACCCATACAGAGTCATGTCTATGTTTAGTACGGGGGAGTAATCCTTACAAAATCCATATTCTTGCTTCCCACTTCGGAAGGCACAACTATATCTGAGTTAACGCTGGTTTACATTACTGCTTTCACACTTGGCCGGTTAGGACAACGGGCTACAAATTCGAAATTTCTCCTTTCATACCTGGCCACATTAGTTTTCTTTGATATCATGATACATCTTTGTCGCGCCGGGGAGTGGAGAATAGCGGGCGCAATGCCTCGTTCATGGCTCTGGCTGGCGGAGACTGAAACCTCTAGAACACATAGACGGTGCCCCACAGCGCTCCATCCTACGTTTACAGGAAATCCGAGCGCTTTTCCCAGTGGAATATAATCTTTAAAAATTTGGATCAGTCCGGATCTTCATATTGCCGTTCCTTTACTTCCACAACTAAGGATGAGCGGTGTTCGACTACCTTTCTGTGTCCTCTGTTGCACTTCAGCAGCCAAAGTGACCAATTGGGAGTATTTCTCTGGATAGGCCGTTGTTGGCTCTAAGTACGCCAAACTCCTAGCAGTTTGTAGCTAAGGGCGTTTGCTACTTCACTTTCTCTTCTTGTGGTATAGAGTAGAGCTTATACGGCCTTATGGCCAGCATGCTAAGGCTACTTGTTCTTTGGGATAACTGTTTCTTAGTCTGCGCACCTTGTGCCTTTATCGATTAGAGGATCTGATATTGACCATGATCTCTAATAATGCATTCATCAACTTTGGAATAACGGAATAAGTTGGGGCAATCGGACTTACTCCCAGACGTCGATCTTGACCGGTGAGTCTACTGGTCTCTTGGTCTTAGTAAACCTTTGTGCTGGCAGTACCACCCCAATTTCTTACGCCTTATGCGTATCCACTTGGATTTATACGCCATTAAATTCTCGATTTTTATGAGCCATTACGTAGCGGCCTTCACAACCCAGAGCTCTGTATCGAATATCTTACGAGAGCAGGTTGATATATTGAGGTACATCCTTTGGCCCATTGAGGTGGTCCCTTTCTTGGGGTGCCACGGAGTTATCATTTGGAATGGTGGTGACTTCATGGTATTTCACGTAATAACTACTAGGTTGGTAGGTAGGCCTCTTCCCTAAATTTTGGGAAAATGATATGCGACCACTGCATCATGTTTGGAAAAATAATTACGTATTGCTAACCTCCTAGCATGTCTTATTCAATCTCTAGTGCAGTTTACGGCACATGCACTAATGTTGCGATCTCTAGGGATGCTTCCACTGTCAATACGGGCGCCGGTTGGTCGCTAGGCAGTCCTAGCTTCTGCGCAGAAGTATCGGCTAACTACCTAATTAAGACTCTTAACTCTTGTAAACCACAAGAAGCCTAGATACGGCAACAACATATAAGTCTATTAACTTAATGCGGGCGAGATAGTTTCTATGGCTTCATACGTGAGTCATACTCAGCTTTTGCCCCTTCTCTTCTCCCTTTTTTTGGCAAGGGTCTGTAGGTTTTAATCTGTATATCTTCCTAGCACTAATCGGCATACGTAGAGTGTAACTATTGGCATTTGCTCACCGACATTTCTATTATGCACATATATATATATCAATAACTACGTACGGTACATGCGGAATGCAGCCAGTGATACACAATCTCGACATACTTTACGAGTTCATACGTACATGATACACGCTTTTATAGTCTATTAATCTCTCCTGCCCTTCTCTTATTATTATTTCATTGTATTGTCACCCCATTACGGAAGTAACAAACATATGAGCTTGATTGTAACTGCTATTGAAATTTCGCCCTCTTACAATGTGGGGTCAACATCAGAACCTTGTGGCCTTACTTGGCATTATATTGAGAGCCCACGGTATGCACTCCGGTCTTATCTCTAGGCCACACTAGATTAAAATTGTTGTATCGGTAATTTCTTGGCTTCTCCATAGCGGACATCTTTGCTGACATTACGAACCGCAATCTTCTTGCTTCTTAGCTATTGTCAAGGCTTAGTGCTTAATACATGATATTCTATCAACACAGGTAATTCTAATTTCTCCCACAAAATCTAGTATACCCCTTTCTCCCTCTCTTTCTCATACTCATCGATAGTCGACCTTGTCGCCAATCTTAATCAGATCTTATATAGCTAATAAATAAATCAACTCGTATGTACATTATACTTCGACTTCCTATTAGACGGTATCAACGTATCTCTGGGAATAGTGCCAGGTAAGGTATCATGTTTGGGAGGGTCTGGTACCTCCTCTGGCTATTTGTAACTATCTTATGGCGGGCGTGCCCTTCTTACATTGCTATATCGATCTTCTGTTGTGATAGGGTATTGTTGATACATCTTTGTATGCATAATCAAAGAATATGGTAAGATTTTAGGAACTCAACCCTATATTATGTGGCTCCCATAGCACGGCCCGGCGAAAAGAAAGAGTAAGCATCCTATCATGCCTCGCTGACCTCCACGCCTATGGTATGTGGTGCACAACATATCCATAGACAAGACTTTACTGCTTACGGCTTGCGAGACTCCACACACGAGACACGACCTACTCGATACCAAGTTTGTCATGCCCACATGGCAAGTATGGCGCTTTTGGTACCACTAGAAGGACCTGGACTAGCGGTGGCGAGGCACATCGGTACTGTAGCTCTATCTCGGGTTCACCTGGAAACAAAGGGCTATATAACGGTATGCTTCTGACCTTCGGCCATCTTGGCCTATAGCCACACACTGTATGCTGACCCCAACCGAGAAACATACCATTCAAGGGAACCTATGCGGGCCGACAAGGCCACCATGCGACTAGTCATACGAAACTTAACAAGGAGAAATACTATAAGACTACGTGGCCAGGCAAGGTCACCACTCTTGTCGAAGCTACGGCCCCTCCCGCGGCCAACGTAAAACAAAGATACTAAGCAACTATACAAGCGCACGGCCTCACGGCCAAGCTCCAAGCGGCCTGGGGAGATAAATATACAATGTTTGCAAGCCTCATGGTAACAATAGAAATGATCGGGATAGGGCCCGACTGCCCCATCTTGTACATCAAAGAAAGGAAAAAAAAAAGAAAAGGAGCTACACCTCGGAAATTAGACTCCGAATGAGAGGAGATGATGACTCAATTAGGCATTTGGAATCACGGATCGCCTCCTCGTCTATAGTACACAGGCAAATGTCTGGCCTTGCAGGCGTCGATGCCGATGCGAGTATGCAAGCAACTAAACATTAACATGCTTGAAAACAATGAATATAGATAGCATATCTAGCAAGCGTATGTGGGATATAGCGGAATCTGAAGAAAGCGGTAAGAACTAAATCACGCTTTACATGCGATAAGGCGAGGCGTACACATGCTTGACGGCTGCTTTGTCTAGTAGCTAGTATATAACACATAAATAGATATACAAGTAGCAGCGAGAGCCAATACCAACCCCGTAATATAGGATGGCTCAAGCAAGCAATCAATCTATATACCCCCACAGTTCAAAACTGCCAAAAAATGATCACTTCACTCCATCTGCTCACCGGAGCTCCCTCACAAGCCCTCGGTCTCAGGCTCGAACCATAACTCAGATATAAATACTTGGGTATGCGATCCAGGAGGACTCCTGTGTGAAGCATTAGCAGGATGGTCTGGTTTCCGGAACTCTCATCGGAGGCTGCTCTGGCTTAGGAGCTACACTATGTACGAGACAGTAACGAGACGGAGTGCAGTTTCCCTGGAACTCTCCTCGGGGCCTCCCAGGAAATCGGAAGAGCTGCCTTTGCTCTCCACCAGGAACAAGTCAACGAGGAGACAAGCTGTAATCTTGTCCAATTTGCTATGGGGAAGCTTCATCCCATCTGTCGTCCAAGTTTGAGGCGGCATGCCACTCCTTGGGTAATGGCCAAACCCACCGCTCGGTGGAGACACGTTACCAACCCCGGGCGGCGAGGACGGCTCAATAAAGGAGCCCTCATGCCACAGCAAGTCTCAACAAGCAAATAGCCATATAAATAAGCATGTATAAGCCCAGAAAAATATCTGAAATCGATTTCTTATTGATCTCTTTACATGCTATGCGATTCTTTCTTTTTAGTTATGCGATTACGAAATCTTTTCTTTAGCTGTTAGCTGTCTGTAGCCAATATCTCATCTGTCGTAATGGCTAGTCTATAGCCATAAAACTTTCTATCTATCTGGTTTTACTTTACTATCTTATATTACGAAAATCTATTTCTTTTATTCTACAACATGCTTGCTAATCCTTACAATAAGCTATCTTTGGCCCCGGAATGCTAACTTCGCCCTTTGGCGCAAGCTTTTCTATCTTCATTTGGAATCTGATCTGACAATGCAAATCGGAACTTACTAGACTTACTCAATTCTCAACATTCAACTCCGGGAGTTTCAAATACGGAGTTTACTATGATTCACAAGCTAAGACTTACTAACTTGCCGAAGGACAACCCATACCTTAACCTCGAGTTATCAAACGCCGGACGAGGCTGAGTCTCGGCTATTTCTCCCAAGTTTGCATTCATATAGACATCAGTGGCACTAAATACAGCGTTTTACGAAGGACGATGTCACTTTCGATATAATTATAGCCTAAACTTAGGCTTCATCGAAAACGATCGAAAACTTGCAATTTTGAAGTCGAGGAAAGGAGAAGTATTCACTTTACGGCTAGGAGCACATAGACACTAGTTTGGAGCAATTCTACTTACCTTAGTCAGGTAGCGCTGAAGCTGGATTGACTCCAGCGTATTTTATGAAGTAAAATGTAGGAATGCTCCCTACTGCTAAATACCTTGGTACACACAAAGTTGAGTTGAGTTTAGACTACGTTTAGCGGCGTAATCAATCAATAATATATATCTCCTCTTCGTCCCTCCCTCTGTTTCTTTGCGTTTTAAATTATGGTGATTTGCCAATTCACAAAACCCGAAGTGGGGCATATATATAATGGACACTATAAATCGCATTCGAGATACGATTTATAAGTACATTCTGGAGATACGATTTATAAGATTACATTCCCCGAATGCGATTTATAAGTCGCATTCCGGAATGCGACCTCAGGCGCAATTTGCCTTGCGACGCGCAGGCTTTTTGGCGCTTGTCAGGTCTTTCCTCGGGCCTTTTGCATGTATGGCTTTCAAATACTCTTAAACAACACGCGAATAGGCATCTATATAAGAATTCTGGTGTAACACATTATCACTAGAAACCTTGAATAATCATCTAAAATTGCACATCCTATTTTTGCTTACCCGTATTTCTTAATTAAGATTTCAAGTGGATTATTATCTGACAGCCCATTGATTAACCCATTTTGTCAAAAAGCTACGTATTTATCGGGATTGGGTTGTTCGAGAGTTTTATTGTGAATGGGAAAAAGGGATTATGTAATTCCTATAGAAATTGGGGGTCGATTTGTTGAAGGAGTGAGAAGAGTGATTGAGTGGAAGCTGGAAGCTGTGTATGGCTTCATTTGAGACAGAAAAGTACCTTCACGTCTTCTCCCTTCTTATAGACGGATGAAATTGCGAATTCCTTGTGAATTTCAAGTAGCAGATCCTTGGTGAGAATGCGAGAACATTGATGACACGAGAGGAGAAAAGAGGTCTTAGTTTAATTTTGAGAATCGAAGAAAATTAAAATAATTTTGGTTCTTTTAGTTGACAAAAAATATTATAATGAAAACATAAGTGAGTTTTTAGTTTCGCATGTTTATGAAAATAAGGGGGGGAATTGTGGAGAGGGATATATTTAATACCCATTGTAATAGATAATTTCTTATTATGAGGTGTTTCCATAGATAACTTTTTTTTGCAATGGTTCAATAACCGTTGACATTGACAATCTATTGCAACGGTTATATCACGATGCTGGATACACATAAAAATATATACATAAAACCTTTTTAGCAACGGTTGTAATCGTTGTGATAGGGTCTATTGCAACGGTTCTTGACAGTTGTGAAAAAATCATTTTCAATAGGCCTAATTTATAGTAGTGTTGGTATTGACCTTCTTCCAACACTTCGGCCTATATCTATTCCTCCCCTCTGAGAATGTCTCAGCCATTTAAGGAGTTGAAAGAGCAGGTTGAAGGACCTGTTAGATAAAGGGTTTCATTAGACCAATCAAGTCCTTAGGGTGCACCGGTTCTCTTTGCTCCAGAAAGAAGGATGGTTTCTTTGAATGTTTCCCAGACCATGAACAGGTGAAATGGTCATTTGACAAACGGTATCTAGCTACCGGGATTGATGATTTGCTGACCCGACTTCGGGATGCCAAGTGCTTCTTGAAAATAGATCTCAGATCAGGAGTACCGTCAACTCGAGTTCGGGTGAGTGATATCCCAAAGACAACCTTTGGGGCGTAGTATGGTCATTATGAGTTTGTACTTATGTCTTTTGGACTAAGGAATGCTCCTGCGGCATTTATGGACTTGATGAGCAGTGTTTCAAATACCATAGGTCTGTTGTGGTGTGTTTATTGAGGACATCTTGATATACTCTCGGAGCTTGAGGAGGAACATCTGGCTCATTTGAAATAGTGCTTGATTCTCATGGATCGCCAATTATATGCTAAAATTCAACAAGTGCGATTTGGTTGAATTCCATAGCGTTTTTGGGCAATATGGTATCAAGTGAGGGTATAAAGGTAGATTCTCATAATATAGAAGTGGTGAAGAATTATCCTAGACTACTGAACCCTTAAGATATTTGGAGCTTTTTTGGTTTAGTCGGCTACTACCAAAGATTTGTGGAAGGTTGCTCATTGATTTCCAACACCTTTGACCAAATTATTTCCGAAGAAGGTGAAATTCCAATGGCCGGAGGCTTGTGAGAAGAGCTTCCAAGAGGTTGGGGCTGACACTTGGCGGCGGTATTAACCCTGCAGAGATGCCGTGGGTTTGTGAATTGTATTTTGATGCTTTAAGTATCGGACTTCGATGTGTATTGATGCAGCACGAAAGGTTATAGCATATGCGTCTGATAGCTAAAGTTAATAAGAAAAATTATCCAACCCATGATCTTAGGCCCATTTGCGGTGGTATTTGCCTTGAAGATATGGCGACATTTTTATAGGGTCCACGTGGATGTGTTTACGGACCATAAGAGTTGAAATATGTGTTTTGCAGAAGGATCTCAATCTTGACAAAGGAGGTGGTTTTGAGCTACTCAAAAGGACTATTATATGAGTGTCCTATACCATCAGGACAAAACGATATGTGCTTGAGACGCACTTTGTAGACTCTACAGAGAGTGTATCCCATGTGGATGAGGGAATAAGGAGCTAGTGAAGGAAGTGCACCGACTCGCAAGGTTGGGTGTTCGGTTAGTTGACGACCAATGGCGTTGTTATTGTTGAGAATGGATCAGAATTGTCCCTAGTGAGCGATGTAAAAGCTAGGCAAAGACGAGGACACGATTTTTGGTGAAGTTAAAGGGAAGATGTTCAAAATCGAAGGGTGGAGTCTTCTCCAAAGAGGTGAGATGGTGTGTTTTACCGGTACCGGGGTCGCCCATGTGTTTGGATGTTGATGATTTGAGGATGGGATGTTGCCTGGTAATGGATCGATATTATTCTATCCATCAGTGCCGCAAGATGTATCGTGACCTACGGGAAGTCTATTTGTGGAATGGCATGAAGAAGGACATCGCAAAGTTTGTAGCTAAGTGTCCCAATTGTTAGCAGAAGTGAAGGTCGGAGACCAGACAATAGGAGGTGTGCTTGGACATCGGTATCCCCTGCTTGGAAGTGGGAAGAAATCAATATGGATTTTGTCACGGAGTTTACCTCGTACTCTTTGGCAATATAACTCCATTTGGGTGTTGGTAGATGGGTTGACCAAAGAGTTTGCTCATTTTCTAGTCAAAACCATGGATTCGACAAAGGATTATGCCAAACTATAATCAGAGCTAGTTCGATTGCATAGGCTTTGTCCTTATCCATCATTTAAAATAGAGGTACCAAATTTACCTCTCGGCTTTGGAGTCATTTCAAAAAGTACTTGGTACTCGGGTTAAAATCAGCACAGCATTTCTGCCAAATGGAATGTTCCAAGTGGAGCGGACAATTCAAACTCGAGACATGTTGAGGCATGCGAGAATTGACTTTAAGGTATTTGGGATGATCACTTACCTCTTATCGAGTTTGCATACAATAAACACCTACATTCTAGTATTCAAATGGCTGAATTACAGGGCTTTCTCTAGGAGGAGATGTAGATCTCCCGTTGGTTAGTCGAAGTTGGGAAGGCTGGGCTGGACCCGATTCGGTCATGAGGTTATGGAAGTTATTCTGTTCAGGATAGGTTGAAAACGGCTCAAAGTCGCCGAAAGTCCTATCTAGAGTGAGAAGGAGAGAATTAGAATTTATTTGGATGATTGGGTGTTCTTACGGGTATCTCCCATGAAGGGAGTGATGTGGTTAGGAAAGAAGGTAATGTCCTAGAAACTCAAGACTAGATCTGGGACTTCAAACAGAGAAAATTGGAAAGCGCATGAAAATGCCATAGAGCGACTCACTTAATGGGTCATTATGAGACCTAATGACTCATTAGGTTAGTCGTCAGGAAGAGGATTGAGAAATGAAAAGGGAGTGACGGTGTACCTAAAGGAAGACCTCACAAGTCATGGTCACTTACCACGACCGTTAGGTCACTCGTGGTCGGGGATAGGGTCCAGAAATTAACGAGTTGGGCGGTGTACATGTGAAAGGACCCCACTATTCATGGTCGAGTCACCACAAGTCATGAGGTGAGTCATGATCGGCTAGAGGAGGATTTTTCGAGAATCAATCGGTGTACCCCATGAGTCCTCACCACGACTTGTTGTGGGAAACCACAAATCGTGAATTGTCGCCATGGGAGCTTCGATCATTTCGAAAGTGTAGTCCCCCGACGGAGTGACCACCTGGTGTGGTCACTCACCATATTTCATTAGGTCCCTCGTGAACTTTCGGGATTTGAGTAGTGTGTGCGCAGTGTGACCACGACCGTTAGGTCACTCGTTAGGACCACTAGCAGTTTTCCTAACGATTTTTGAGGGGCTTTTTAGTAATTTCCTACTCTCCTAAACTTTAAACTACATCATTTTTGACGTAATTTTAGACCTATTAGTTGGGATGAGCGGCCTCTCCCCTCATTCCCCACGTTCATCTCAAAAAAACATCGAAAGAGTTCTGAAAACTCTCAGCTTACAGGATTTTCCTCAGTTACGAGTTCGAGTCTTCTTCTTGGGGAATTTTTAATTAAGTGTGTAGAATTCAACAAGGAAATAGTTCTTCCCTTGTGTCCCCGAAGCCCCCTTATAATTTCTCTATCGGTATTACCCTTGAGTTTTGGTATGAAAATATTTCATGATTTTTTTAATTGACTTCACCTAGAATGAT
This sequence comes from Datura stramonium, assembly GCA_018107945.1. Taxonomy (NCBI): domain Eukaryota; kingdom Viridiplantae; phylum Streptophyta; class Magnoliopsida; order Solanales; family Solanaceae; genus Datura; species Datura stramonium. Next base: position 46,725 of record JACEIK010003744.1, on the reverse strand, counting down.
ATTCATGCTTATTGTTATATGATCTACATCAGTTCATGACAAGGCTGATGTTCACCTGCAGTGAATTTGAAAGACCTGATATTTTTGAATGAAATGCGTATAAATATATATTAAATTCCTTATTGTTTGTGAAGTGTGTTTGGGCTGATTTTCTAGCATTCCTTATTAATTAGATGTTTAGTAATTATTCCCTTACAAGAATGATTTATTACGACACGAATAGAAGAAAACTATAATTCGGCTTGTTGGATGAGAATTCCCTATTTTCTTGAAATATTTTCCATATTGTGAATTCTCGTGTTGTTGGAATATGTTGAATTCTTTGTTAGCTTCTTAGTAGTTTCGTTCGGTTAAAACGTAGAATCTCCTCAGACTTTATGGCCCAGGTGGTTTGTACAAAATTCCTTGAGGTGTACGTGATACCTCTAGTTAAGCAGTCGGACTCGGAACTCGGTTTCATTGGTCCCTTGGAGTCATGGCGCTATGATGGCAAGCCTGTTGGAATCGGGACCCCACGACAGATTCTGATTTGTTCTTAGGCGATTCCGGCAGCTTCTATAACGGCTACGGCCGGAGTCTAGAACACGGTTTCGAGAATGCGTACGATAGAGTGCTCTCATGTACTTTCGATCATGTATCCCTCACTAGTCTTGGACCTCACTTTCAAGCTATCAACATAGTATTGGTTTAGGATTTCCGGTTGGAGTAGGACTTAGAACCAAGCGGGTGGCGTTCTAGTGCACCGGGTTCCCCGAACTACATTGACAGCGTAAGTTTGAGTATTTATTGATACCATTGTTGGCTATTAATTCCCAAACTTTTTGATCACCCGGTTCATGCATTTATACCCCGGAAAGGTATATTTGGTCTAGGTTGGGTGTATACATCGGACTCAACATTTATCTCCGTGGTTACATGTACTGACATAGACTCTCCCACTGATCGGCTCGATTCAAATCTCTGATTAATGCTGATTATTTCGGATTCGCGAATCGAGATTAGTGTAGTTCTCGGACTCATTATTTCGAGACTTAGGGCATTCCTTTGACCACCAGACGGGGTCATTTTGACCATCTAAGTTTACTTCGAGTTGTTTTAGTTTAGCTTATTAGTTGGTCTTCGCATGTCATTTGAGTTCATTCGTTTATATTTATCATCATGTTTCTCTCCTTACTCGGTACATTCAATCTTCGCATACTTTATTTTGTATTGTTTCATGATAGAGAATGTCCCCCAGTACTTGCGGCTAAGCGCGGTTTCACCAATTAGCGTCATTAGCCAACACGATTCAGATCCTTCAATGAAATTTTGAGTCTCTTTGAGGGGTATTTCATTTCTTTCATTCATTACAATACTTTTAGTTAGACTTAGAGTTGGTTGGGGGCTTGTCCCGACAACTCCATCGAGTAGATCGCTTCCAGACACGAGAATTGATTTCATACTTTCAAATGTTTTAAAGTTTATGTTTCAGTTTTAATTTTCATAAATGTTTCATGATAATATTTCAAATCTTCCTCTATGCATGTTTTATTCAGAATACTAGTGAATGTTAAGGGTTGACTTGGGGTTACTTGTGACTCCAAAAATGAGTGTTTTATCTAGAGTATAGACTCGGTCGTGACAAACTTGGTATCGAGGCACCTAGGTTTAAGTATCCTCGAAATGCGAAATCACGCATCAGTAGAGTCCTTTTCATGGGTGTGAGCGCGCAACACTTATGACGAGGAGGCTACGAGATGTTGTTAGGAAAAACTCTCTTTTGTTCATACTCTTTATTTTGCGTTAAAGACTACAGTTTGGAAACATTTTCTCTAACTCGCCTTGTTTCATTTTAAATGTATCATGCCTCCCAAATGTGGTAATGGAAGAAGGGTCGGAAACGCAACCAACTGCCACCGGCCCATTACCCCCTCAAAAGACATAGTTTCCCACTTGCTTGAGTTTAGGCGGCCATCCATCTGCTTGCTCAAATAGTCACCGATCGGGTGAATCGGCGAGTAGTTTGTTAACTACAAATGGGTCAGCAACAGCTACTCAAGTGCGGGATTTTACGGGGATATGAACCCGTTAGATTTTCTTGGAACAAGAGTGGAAGATGTTATGGGGTTTGTATGAGGTTAAGAAGATCACTAGAGATTATGGGTGTCGGTCCTCAGAGCAATCTTAGAGATTGGGCGCCTACCCAGTGAAAGGGTGTGACCTGGTATGAGCGGTGGAAGGATGGAAGGCCGATAGAAGTAGGACCAGTGGAATAGGAGGAGTTCACTACGGCCTTCTGGATAGTTCTTCCCTCGGGAACTCGGGGAGGAGGGGAAAAGAGTAGCGGAGTTCATGAACTAGACGAGAAATCGGAAAGTGAAGAAATTATCATGAGTTCCACCGAGGTAGCCTAGCCAAGGGCTAACATGCGGAAATTTGTGAACGGCATGTCGAACCTAGTCTGAAGGAGTGCGGGATCGCAATGCGATTAAAGACATGAACCTCTCCCGGCTGATTGTATGCATGCCTGTGATTGAGGCATAGATATTGAAGGACATGGAGAAAGAACAGAAAGCAAGGATTGGCTAGTTAGATCATGGCCATCGGAGGTCTAGTGGTAGTAGCCGCCCCGGTAAATGCAACAATAGGAGCAAGAGCCCCAGCACCTAGCTCATCTAGTGCCCAACCTTTCGGTCCACGCCGGGATAGGAGGAGGATTATCAGGCTCTCAGTCTCAAAGCTATAGTACCGGGAAAAATAACAGTTTTCCCTAAGTGTTGCAAGAACCACCAGGAGAGTGTCTTTGAGATGCCGAGAGTTGTTTTGGTCGTGGACATCTTGGGCATTAATTAGGAGTGCACATTGGTAAGTGAGAGCAAAATCCACCACGTCATGTCGGCTCGGCAAAGCCGGCCGACAGCAGGCCACCACGGCAGTACGGATGGCGGTCGGCGCCAAAGGCGATTTTATGCATTGTCTTCACGTCAGGATCAGGAGAATCCGCCGGACATAGTAATAGGTATTTTACACCTCTTTCATTTGGACATGTATGCCCTCCTAGATCCAGAAGCCACTTTCATTTGTGACTCCTACGTAGTAGTCCCGATTCAATATTAGTCCGGCGGTTCTCTCGAGAACCATTCTCGGTCTCCACCCCTATTGGCGAGTCGGTTAGAGCCCGGCCGGATTATATGTGAACTACTAGTCTCGATCCTGAATAAAGTTAGTCCCGGCCGACCTCGTGGAGTCACACATGGTCGATTTTGACCTTATACTCAATATGGATTGGTTACACTGCGGTTATGCCTCGGTTGATTGCGGAGACTAGAGTTGTTAGGGTCCTAGTTTCAAATGAACTAGTGTTAGGATAATTCGAGTAGTAGTTCGGCACCTAAGGGTAGGTTTATTTCCTACCTTAAGGCCCAGAAACTCATTTCCAAGATATGTATGTATCATCTAGTTGATCAGGATTAAATGCGAGACCCCAACCATTCGTCGATTACGAGTGGTCGGCAAGTTCTAGATGTATTTCCCTAAGGATCTTCCCGATTTCCCCTAAGCGATAGACTTCAAATAGACCTCCTCCAGATACAGGCCCATAACCATCCCCTCCTTATAGAATGGCTCGGTGAGCTTAAGGAGTTCGAGGAACAACTAAAAGAACTTCTTGACAAGGGTTTTATCAGACCCAGCATCTCTACCTAGGTGCTCGGTACTATTCGTGCATAAGAAAGACGATACCATCAAAATGTGCATAGATTACCGTCGAGTGAACAAAGTCACCGATTGAAACGAGATATCCTCTACATAGAATTGACGACTTGTTTGACCAACTTAAGAACTATTTCTCGAAAATTGATCTCAGGATGGGGTACCATTTGTTAAGGGTTGGAGAGTGTGACATATCGAAAACATCATTCGGAGCATTGAGACTGGTCTTGAATTTGTGGTGATGTCCTTTGGTCTTACAAATTCCCCTGTAGCCTTCATGGATTTGATAAACAAAGTTTTCAAATAGTATACGGATATGTTCGTCATTGTATTTATCGATGATATTCTGGTATACTCCATAAATGAGGAAGAGCATGCCAATCACTTGAGATTAGTATAACAAACATTCAGAGATCATGGAGTTGTTCGCCAAGTTCGGCAAGTGCAAATTCTTGTTAAAGTCGTGACTTTCTTGGGTCATGTGGTCTCGGGTAAGAGATACGGTAGATCCTCACAAGATAGCACCGATGAAAGATTGTGAGACCTGCCTCTCTACATAAATCGAAGCTTCTTAGGCTTAGGCGAAAGTTATTACCAACTGTTTGTGGAAGGCTTCTCCTCTATGGCGTCTCCTCTCTAACCGAGTTAACTCGGAAGAAGGTCAAATTCCGGTGGTCGGATGCGTGTGAGCAGTTTTCAAGAATTAAAAACTTAACTCACTACCGCTCAAGTGTTGACCCTACCGGAAGGATCTAATGGCTTTGTTGTATATTCTGATGCTTCTAGAGTAGGACTCGGTTGCATTCGATGCGGCGGAAAGGTGGTAGGCCTATGCCTCCGAGACGGCTCAAAGTTCATGAAAAATTATCCAACTCATGACTTAGAGGTAGTGACCAGTAGTATTTGTGCTAAAAATATGGAGACATTACATATATAGGGCTCCTTGTGATGTGTTTACCGAATCACAAGTCTTCGGTATGTGTTCGGTCGAGAAGGATCTAAACTGCGTTAGAAGGTGGTTGGAATAGAAAGACTACAACATGAGTGTGTTATATCACTCGGACAAAAACCAATATGGTGGCTAATGCCTTAAGCAAGATTGTACATGGGGAGCGCTCAATAGAAAAGAGGGAAAGAAGGAAATGGTAAGGGTTATTCCTGGGACTTGCACAGTTGCAGGAGTACAATTGGTGAGATTCAGGCGAGGTGGAATAGTAATATAGAGTGGAGTCGAGATTCTTCATTAGTTGTGGAAGTTTAGTACGGACCGGGAAGAAGACCCCATCTTACTTATGATGGGGTGCTCAGATTATCAAGGCGGATTATGTGTGCGAGATGTTGGTAGCGAGAGTGAGACAAGGATATTAGGCGAAGCGCATAGTTGTGATATTTCATCCACCTAGTGCTACCAAAATGTCCCATGATTTACGGATATCTATTGGTGGAAGAAGCATGAAAGAGATATTGCCGGGTGGCAGCAGAGTGCCCCAGCTGCCCGGCCAAGTTAAAATAGAACACCGGAGACCGGGAGGTATGACTCGGATATCGAGTATACCCACATGGAAGTGGGAATAAATAAACATGGACTTTATAACGGGTCTACCTCGGACTCGTCGGCGGCATGACTCAATGGGTAGTAGTAGGCTAGGATGACTAAGTCGGCACACTTCCTCCCGATCAAAGCAGCCGGAGACTCGAGTGAGGACTATGCCAAACTTTACATCCCAGAGAGTTGGTCGGACTTCATGGGTGCCATTACCCATTATTTCATGAGAGGCCTTTCAGTTAACCTCACGCCACGGAAGCTCGGCTAATTTTCACTGACGGATGGGCAAGGCCCCGAAGCGAACTATTCATACCACTGGAAGATATGTTGAGAGCGTGCGTGATCGATTTCAAGGAAGTTGGGATGACCATTTTCTTTGTCATCGAGTTCGCATACAACAACAACTACCACTCCGAATCCAAACGACCCCATTTGAAGCTTTGTATGGGCGGGAGGTGGAGATCTCTTGTGGGAGGTTTGAAGTGGGTGAAAAACTTCTATCATCGGTCCATGGTTTATACGGTCGTCGTCAAAGAAAGATTGAAGGCAACTCGAGATTCAGCAATCTTATGTTGATGTGAGGAGAAAGAGAATTAGAGTTTGGTGGATGATATGGTCTATTTAAAAAATTTCGCCCATGAAAGGGGTTATGAGGTTTGGGAAGAAGGAAAGATAATTAGAGATATGTGGGACCCACAAGATTTTGAGGTGAATTGGAAAGGTAGCTTATGAGTGGAGTTACCTTAGGAGTTTGCATGTTGTACCTCGTATTCCATGTGTCACTTCATTGAAAAAGTGCATTAGTGATCTAACTTCGGTTGCCATTGGATAGTGTGGGGAGTGAAGATAGTCTCTCTTTACTGAGGAGGTTCCGGTTTAGATCCTTGACCTTTAGGTTTGTAATTTGAGAAACAAGGAGATAGCATTAGTCAAAGATTAACTGTGGAGAAATCGGGTGGAGGGAGCTACATGGCGTAGAGAAGGCGATATGATGTGAAATACCCACACTTGTTCTCTACTACCAACTAAATTCTGACTTAAAATATTAGTTTGGCCTTAGAGACTAATTTAGGTGTTGAGTTCAATTTATGTGTTTAACTTTCCTTTATATTTGTGAATTATATGTATAAAGGTGAATTCGGTTAAGTTATGTATTTTGAAGCGGAGGTAGTTATTCTATCAGTTTTGGAGTTAAAAGAGCAGTATTTGATCATTATGATTGTTGTTCCTTGCTTGTTGTGTGCTTTCCAACATTCAAGGATGAATATTTCAAAGGGGGATATATTATGCGCATGGAAACTCAAAAACATATTCGGGATGTTAATCGAAACCTAAGCTGCCGAGAAAATGCGATAGAATGACTCACCTAACGGGTCGTGGAGACCTAACGACTCGTTAGGTCGATCGTGAGGAAAGGGATTGAGAAATGAGGGAGTACGGTGTACCCAACGGAAGACATCAAGAGTCGTAGTCGCCACGCCACGACCGTTAGGTCATTCGTGAATGCAGCTGAGAATCAGAAAATTAAAGTTGGGCGGTATACATGACGAAAGGACACGATTCATGGTCGATCACCCGCAGTCGTGGTGAGTCATGATCAACTAGAGGAGGATTTTCTAAGAATCAAGCAGTATACCCCATGAGTCCTCACTACGTGACTCGTTACGGAACACCACCGGTCGTGGTGTCACCCATGGGGAGCTTGATCATTTGGGCGGTGGTCACGACAAGTGACCATGGTCGTGGTCACTCACCATGCCTACTCTCGCTTTAAACTATGCGTTTTGGGCCGGTAATTTCAAACCTATTAGTTGGAATGAATGACTTCTCACCTCATTCCCCACGTTCATTCTCGAGAAAAACATCGAAGAGTTCTCTCGAAACACTCGAAGCAATCTTAGGGTTTTCCTCCATTATAGCAGGTTTGAATCTTCTTCTTAGGGGTTTTGTTCGGTATGTGTGAATTCTACAAGGGAATAGTTCATCCCTTGTGTCCCCCAAAACCCCTTATAATTTCTCGATCGGTATTACCCCCAGGCTTTCGAGTATGAAAAGATTTCATGATTTTTTCGTTGTTTTTTTCACCTAGAATGATTTTCATACTTATTGTTGATATGATCTCCATCGATTCCTCACGGTATTGATGTACACAAAGTGAATTTGGGTCACGATATTTTCGAATGAAATGCGTATAAATATATATTAAATTCCTTATGGCTTGTGAAGTGTGTTTGGGATGATTTTATAGCATTTCCTTATTAATTAGATGTTGAGTAATTGTTATTCCCTTGACAAGAATGATTTATTACGACACGAATGAGAAAACTATAGTTCGGCTTGTTGGATGAGAATTCCCTATTTTCTTGAAATTTATGCCATATCGTGAATTCTAGTATTGTTAGAATAAGTTGAATTCTCTTGTTAGATGTAGTAGTCGATTAAGTTAAAACTTAGAATCTCGTCGAACTATTCAAACATGTCAGCGATCGGTTCGGTACGGAATTCCTTGAGGCGTCGTGATACCTCCCGGTTAGAAGAATCGGACTCGGAACTCCGGTTTCATTAGTCCACTAGGCGGTCATGACATATAGATAAATGGCTGGCCCGGCCTTAGGACCTGGATGGAATTGATTTATTCTTAGACGGTTCGTCGCTTCTAGATAAACGCTCTTGCAGTCTAGAACCCGGTTTGAATCTTGTCCAACAAGACTCTCGGGGTTCTTTTAGTCATGTATCACGACTAGTCTTGGACCCCAGATTTGAGAAATTTATCGACTTACTATTCGATTTAAGTTTTCTAGTGGGAGTAGGACTTAGCACTAAGCGGGCTAGGTGTTCCGGTGCACCCAGGAGTTTTCAGCACTACATTGCAAGCGTAGATTTCGGTATTTATTGATACCATTGTTGTTACGTTTGATTTTGCCAATCTCCTAGTTCACTTGAATTTATACCCCTACTTGAGTATCTTTTGGGTCCTATCGGTGGGAGTGAATACATCGGACTCACGTTTAGCTCACGTGGTTACATGTCGATAATAGACACTTTACCACTATTCGGCTGAGTCCGGTCTCGGGTGTCCGGTCGATTCAATTCGACGGTCGAATTAGTGTAGCTCTCGGGCTGATATTTGAGACTTAGGTCATGTGCGTTGACCACCACACGGATAGGGTCATCTTGACCATCTAAGTTTTCTTTAGTTTTCGGTTAGTTTATTAGTTGGTCATGGAATGTTATTTTAGTTTAGTACGTTTATATATATCATCATTTTTCTCACTTTCGGTACATTCAAATGCGCGCATTCCAAACTTCGATATCATCATGTATCGTTTCATGTCTACGTTGCGAGTGCTAGACTCGGCATTGCTAGCTACTATAGTTCAGATCCTTCCCGGCGGTAGAATTGTGAGTCCTCATGGCTGTGAGTTAGCTAGAGTGCTTGTCCCGGCAACTCGTGGCTAGATGGCTTTGAGACACAAAATTGATTTCAAACATTGATTTTTTTAAACTTTATGTTTTGAGTTTTAGTTTTCATAAATTTTTATGATAATATTTCAAAGTTTCCACTATACATGTTTTACTCGAATACCCTTGAATGATAGACCAAGGGTTGACTTGGGGTTACTGTATGACTCAAGTGCGGTGTTAAGATCCGGGGTGGAGCTCGGGCGTGACATCGGCCCCTTATTATATTGGCCCTTAACGGATTGTAAAATGGGTTGGAAAGAGTGGTATTATGAAATGAAGATTGCCTGAAATAACACATGTGTGTGTTTGTATTACATTTGTCTCTCTTAAACGAAGTGTTTGGGTGATCCAACTCTGGTTGTCCTGTGGATATTGTTGGTGTGAAAACTGACCTTAGTTATGAGGAGGTTCGGTAGAATAATGAATCGCGTCGGAGTTGAAGGCTAAGGATCAAGGAAATAGCTTTAGTAATAGTTTTATGGAGGAATTAGCATGTTGAACGAGCTATGCGGGAAGCCGAAGCGGATATGATGGCTAGAAACCCACATTTATTCTCTACCAATTTAGTTCCAAAACCAAGGGTATCGGTTTGCTCTAAACTCTATTTAGTTTCATGTTATTCATGTGTCCAAGTTTCTTTTATGTATATGGATGTAGCATGCATGATTCGTAGTCGATTGGTTTATGTAGTTTGAATCGGAGATAGTTATTCCATCGAGTTTTTAGCTTTTGTAGTTAGTATTTGAATATGATGATTGCATTTCTACATTTTTTGTGTGTTTTCCAACATTCGAGTCGGCGTTCCCAAGTGGGAGATATTGTTATACCTCGAAACTAGAAGATCAAACACAGGAGTTGAAGGTCGGACCTGGCATCGGGCCTGAGACGGATCATGGTGACATGTGGGGAACGGCCCACGAGAGTCGTGATGTGACTCTTGGTGAGGCCCCGGAGTGATGGTGAAAATCTAGGAAATGGGATCCCTACGAACGTGACCACAAGTGGTAGTCGAGGCCCCAGACTCGTTAGGTCGAGTCGTGGGGAGTGGTTATTGAGAAAAGAGGAAGAAGGAGCGGTGCAACTAACGGAAGGTATCCACGAGTGCTTTGGTTTAGTCACCACAGTTAGTGGAATGAGTGCGTGGTCAACTGGTGATTATTGGAGTGGGCGAGTGTACATGACGGTGATAACCACGATTCGTAGTCACCCAGTGATAATTGTGAAGTCTCCGTTACGAGCCCAGGGCAGCGCTGGAAGCGGTTTTTTGACGGATGATACCCACGAGTTGAGGCCTAAGGTGATAGTCGTTATGTCCCTCGTTGGGACTAGCGGCGATTATTTTATGTGAATTTAGTAGAGGGCTTTCCTGTAATTCCTAAGATCTAAAGGACTAAACTACGTCGTTTTGAGTTACGAATGATGACATTTAAAGGGGTTAAGTTCATTTTTGGCCATTTTCATTCATGCATGCAAAGATAGAAGGTTAGAGAGGCTGATCAAGTTTATTCTTCAACAATTCTCTTTAATTCCTATTGGAAACTCAATGAAGTGTAAGAATTTGCTACAATCGGGTAATGTACGGTTATGAGTGGGTGAATCCTTTCATACCCATGCCTAATCCCTCTACAAATCATGAATTTTTCTATGTCAAATCGTGGGTTTTAACCTTGATACATGAATTTTCTAATTATCTACATAGGTATGGTCTAATTATTTTCTTACTATTGAATTATGGTTTATGGGCAAGTTTTATATTGTTTTCAAATAAAATAATGTTTCATGTTTTTATGAATTAAAAAGCCCATTAATGAGAAGTTCATGAAAGAGGAGATTTGTTATGAATGTATGACTATGATGAGGTATTATGATGAAAAGCATGTTTTCAAGCTACCCATGTTTACAATCATATTTTCAATGTGAATTTTATTTTTCAAGCATGTTAAATTATTAGGCAATGCCCACATGTTCAAGTATGATTTATGAGTTCCTAATTAAGCTTACCACATGTTTTTCGAGCAAAGACACCTAATTATTTTTCAGCTTGTGGTATGATTTGAGTTAAAGCTTCTCCTTATGAATGATTTCAAATTTGAGATGTATTTGATTTTTAGCTTCGTCAATAGGCGATGTTGAGCTTACGTTGAAAAATGATGACATTTCTTTTTTAGGAGTAGTGTCTAGCACGAGTAGGCTAAAGGTCGATCACCCTATGCCTACGAACTACGTGCCAACGTAGGTTTATACTATTATATATATTAAATGAGACCTCCTTTGTGAGTTATCCCCTACCCCGATTGGGCCCGAGCTTGATATCGATATTATGGTATTGTCCCTAGCCACGTGAAAAGGATTTGGATGGCCCTACCCACTTGAGTGTGATAGTTAGGACCATATAAGCTCTATTGTGGTATGTCGGTTAAAAGACGGAGTCTTCCATTTTCCTCATGATTTCAGGTATGCATGCTCATCAATTATGATATTTATATATCTATATATGTTCTAAGAAGGTTTGACTCAATGTTTTATTTTCTCATGACTATTAGATTTCGGCTTTGAGTCAATCGATTCGGATATGATGCTATGTTATGTTATGATGAGATCATCATGTCAGAAAAAGGCATGCAAGCCCTACTCTCAATTCTTATTGATTATACTTTACATATTCCATGTTCTTAAATATTTCTACTTATTTAAGTGGTTCCACATACGGATCTCGCATCTTTCGATACATTCCACGTACGGCTGCGTACTCTATGCGCTGTTGTTTCATGATACGGACAGACTCTCAAACTCGGCCCCTTTCATGGCAGGTCTTGAGTTAGCACCTTAAGCTTGTTGGTGAGTCCTCATCTCGGAAGTGGACTAGACTTATTAAGATTTCTTCTATGTATTTCAATTTGACTTTATTGAGTTAGTTGGGGTCTTGTCCCATCAACTCATCACGTTTAAAGGCTTTCAATCAAAGGATGTATTCGGCTTGATTGTGTATTCGATGTTATTTTTATTTTAGACTTCGATAAGATTATCATGTCAATTCTTCGGACTTATTGGTTGAGATAGATCTATGTTCATGCAGTGGGTCGACTTGGAGTCTCTAAGGCTCCCTCTTCCGGTTGCTATTCGGGCATACGTTTGGAGTCGTGACACCGGTAGCATATAGCAAAATAGAATTGCTATAGGCTTACAAGGCCGCTCACACTTAATACATAGTAAATAAGCTAACCTAACGATACTTGAGTAATATCATCCTACGCAGTAGACAAGACAACCATGCTCTAATAGATAACATAACTAGGCCCCACACGGCCAACAACACCTATCATAACATATAGGCCCCACGGAGCCAATAACACATAACTAACAGAAAAGCTTGTACTTTCTGCAAGCCTCTAGTAGTGAAATATTGCTGGAGACGGAGTCCACGGCCACTACCCCGAACACTATCTAACAAAAGGCGAGGCAGAAGCCTACTGCACCTATCCCAAACTCCAAAGGAAAGGAGGCGACCGCTCTTTTGACTACGAATAGCTACAAAAAAAGAGGTCCGAGACCTTACATTTAAACTGCAGGCAAGTATGCGGTGCCCCATGTGTGGGCGTCGATACAATAGTATCAAGTATGTAAGGAAATAATAAAGCGGAATAGAGCGATAAGAACTTAAAGTGATCGGTAAAAAGGGCAAAAGTTAACTTGTATGCTATCACAACCATAGCATATCTAGTAAGCAATTATACAAATCACAACTTAATGTTGAATGATCATACGTTCGTAAACTATATCTAGAAAACAAGGATACAAACAGAACGCCTTTTGGCCTGCGATAAGCCTAGAAAGGTGCAAGCAGCACAAAATAACCTACATGGCCCATCGGCCCGGCAAGTGCAAGCAAACTATTACTCCTATTTATTTCATTGTAGCCACAGCCCAGGGAGAGGATTGTACTTGAAGCATACTCGTCTACAGTATACTCAAGACTTCTAGGCTCCTGTAAATGTAACAGGAGCCATCGAGATCACGTAGCGTGTCTGAGCCATCTAGGTTCCTATAGCGTATGAGCCATGCGGGATCGATAGCGTCAAAATACACTCCTCTTTTACGAAAGAGCATAAAATCTCATCGAATCCAAAACAAATATCCCAACGGATGTCGGGTCGAATCGTAGAGAATAGATTCGATAATTCAGTTATGAACTAATTCAAACTAGAGCGCATAACTGATGTTCAACATATGAAAAGTAAAATTGGGGGAAGTTAAAAAATAACTATCTAATTCTAAACTAAGACTAATTGGGGGGAATTCCAATTGAAGCAATCATAAGTGAAAGGCTAGGGGCATTCTATAGATGGAATCACAATTAAATTGGGAATTGACTAGCCTTAGATTCTCTACTTAAGTTCAATAAGTGTAAATCTCGGGATGTAGGTACTCTCAACTTCTCGAGTCTATTGACTACCTCTTGCTAGATTTTTATAAAAAATCTAGCCACATCTTAACTCAACTTGATTTGATTTGGATTAGCACTTGCACTATTCCTAGCTATTAATTGCCAATAAGGAATGAGAAATCAATTTCATCTATTTATAGCCTAATTTAACAATCTCTTATCCATACCCACTACTATATTCTCTTCCAATACTTAATTATTCTTTGTCAAGCAATAATCAAGCAAGAATAAATAGACCCATATCATAATCAACGAATCTTCATTATGGAGTGAAGAGAGTCTAATAGGTACTTAATTGAAACAATATGAAGATGAATCTAGCAATACCCATCTACAATTCAATAAGAATCCAAGAAAAATTTATCGAAATCCTAATCAAATTAACAAACCTACCATGAATATATTTCCCCAACTTGCAAATTATTAAAGCATATTTACGAGATGAGAGAGAGGATACGAGAGGTACCCTCAGTTATTGCGGTAGCTTCACAAGCTCTTACAATGATGGTGGAATTCCCCCAAGTAGGTTAAAAAGAAAAGAAGAATAAAAGTACTACCTAACTCTACAAATCTGGAGAAAGATTCTACTAAAATTCTATGAAGATGATGAAGTTTAAGTTGATAAAGCGATGAATGAATGAAATCCCCTTGGTTGGTGTACGATGGATCCCTATATATTTATACTTTCTTGTGTACAACTTTCCCCAAATGCCCTTGAATATTCTAGATGCTTTGGAGACCTTTTTAGACCCTTTTACGCTTTATTAGATGGCCACTCAAGCAAGGAGGCGGCATTTCGCCGGTGGCAGTCGTGGAGGCAAAGCGTGGCCGGTTGAAAAGCGGTGGCACGGCAGGTGAGCCCAGGCGGTTTAGGGAGTTTGCTTGAGTCAGTGCATGAAGGGCCGAGTTGTTTAGTCGGTTGGAGCGGTAACTACGGTGTTTCTCACGCATTTCGCCCTTCTGGGTCGCGTTTAGCCATTTAAAGCACGTCGTTGCACCTCTTTTTGAGCTCAAATCCTTACATATCTTTGGTTCCTCTCCCTCGTATGCTAACTCATAAAATTTCTTCTAATTCCATATGTACACTGTTTGCCAGTTTCTTTACTCCACGTACGGTACTTAGAAAGAATTCAAGAAGGGCATAAAATCCACATAAATGACTCGAAAACTAATCAAAAACTCATTAATTAGGACCTAATGAGTTTTGTAAATTTCAACTCTCTATAGCGTATGCGAGCCATCTGGGCTCCTAAAATTGAATATGAGCAAATACGAGCTCCTTATAATTGTATATGAGCCATCTTGGTTCTATGTGACATATGAGCTATTTGAGACACTATATTTGTATATAGTAGCAACCAACGGGCATACTCTATGTGTCCATGCTAGCCGATTAGTCATGGAAGTAATTATAAAATTATTTGGCTTAGAAAGGAAAGAGCGAGGTTCTAGGTGACTTTTGGCGAACTCTGAAGGTCATACTAGAACAATAATCATTCATCAGTGGACAACATGGTCGTAGGTGACCAATTATATGGCTCCCTCCCCTAGAACCAACTTCTCTGAATTGTTAATAGCGAATATGATACTAGGAGACTAAACCACAATAGTCCTAGGGGCAGCCACAACAATTACCCAGCTTACAAGAGTAAACCATAATACTAAGGTTCTAGGTCATAGGCATCAATTTTGTCTTTCCTAATGACATATATCTCTTTGTGAGTAATTTGTAGCCTCGTGACGGTATACTTAGACTTAGCCCTTCTAGGAAACATGTATGTGGGCATGCAGCCCTTGAATAGCCGGGCGTTAGCCAGCGTATGACCGGTTACTAAGGTACTTACTTAGGATATCACATAGTCCATCGGACTTATTGGAAACTAGGTGGTTCCTTGAGTGGCCGATACAACCAACTCTAAGTTGAAAGAATCTATACGGTTGTTGGTAGTAGGTAGTTCACCTAAAAAGCTACCACCACCCGGTTCATTGGAAACTTAACCCGGTGCACTTGACTCAAAGAGTAAGGTCATTCTATTTTGACTCTAGTCACAGTAGGTGTCAAATAGGAAGTTATATTGCCAAACTACACTTTATGCCACCTAACTTAAAATTCTAACATTAACCATAGGCCTCTTTGGCCTCGTATGGCGACAAAACAATACTAGTCTCTCTAGACCACTGAATAGCAACAGAGAATCTCTTTGTCGCTCTAGCGATAGTCAAAACGAATATAATCTTTGTCAGGATACTATGTTACAACCTTAATTCGCCTTGTGGCGGCTAACCACAAATGTATAATCATAAGCTACTATAACAGCACAAGTTGTATTAACTATACGATGAGAATAACTTGCCGAAAGAAGTTAGCCTTAACATCCCTCGGTGCAATTTAGCTCCAATCAATCTGCTACGATCAAGAACTCGTAATCCCTTTATATTCTAGATTTTACGCCAAGGGAACAAGGATATTATAATCCAGGCTAGGCGACAATTCATATACAGAGACACACAATGATGATATATCAAAACGTGTTCAAATCGATAAAATCTTCTGAATTCTTATAGATTAGAAAGGTAGAAGTACTTATTTATAACTTGTATACGTTTAGAATTTGATTAGTAAGTGATTTCTATAACTTCTACTCAGCGGGACTCCATCGAATCGGGCCAATTTCAAAGATTCAATTTCATAGATATGTTCTTCGTAGGCCTAGGAATCAACCCAACATGAATTTGAAATTAGACGAGGTTTAGTAGCGTAATTGACTTCTACTTGAAGAAATTCTCGTAAATAAATTTGTCAAGCAGTTTCCTAATTTTGAAATGTTTAAATGAAAATCATTTCCCAACTTAACATATATATATTGAGGCGGCGGTGGCCGAGGTGCGGCGCGTCCTCCGGTAGCACCAGAGTAGAGGCGCGGCGCGTCGCTCCATGCGTGGGAGCGTCGAGTGGCGCCCCTAGAGCCTTCCCCCTGCTCATTCAACTCGCTCTCTCTAAAACACGCTCACATGCCCCATTTTTGAACCTTCGCCCGCACATGTCGTGCTCTAAATACTCGGCAAGCACATGCCCATATCGAGTTAATCAATAGAAGCTGACAGGGTAGCAAGAGATAACTTCAAGCCCCAACTCATGGAACATGCATAGAATATTCGAGAGAATTAGCAAGCGGTAAGGGAAAGATAAATATAACATGAATAGAAGAAAGGATATCATAAAACGCAAGCATAGATGATAAGTCAACAATATTTGGACCATCTATACATAACTATACGAAAAGCCTCTAATTATATGATGAGTTGATGGGGAAACATCCCCAACTAACTTGCTAATTCTGAAACTAAAAGACATAAAAAAACCATAAAGGGTGATAAGTTTTATCGCAAGATGGGATCTCACCCAGGAGCCAAAGGGGCTAAGCCGAACTAGATCGAAGCGGGAGTGGTGCTAATGTTAGAGAGTGAGTCGATAACACAGAACCTATATCATGAGATGATATAGCATAAATATATGCGGTCGATTCTTTGAATATGCTGAGTTTGAAGGTAAGTAAAACATGCGAGTAAAATGATAGTTAGAAAATATGAGTATAAAGTCAGCATTTTACTTAAGTGTAAGAACAACATGCAAAAATCATGACGGTGAGATATTCAAAAATATAAGATATTCATGATAAGCTATAGAATAATGACCCAAGGTTTTGAAGATAATATCATACGGTTTAACATGATTGAAAATGTAAGTAAAAGCTCATAATCGAATCGATAGGACAATCATTCTATAACTTAAAACATGAAGAACAGTGGAGGCTTCATACCCGAGATTGACACCATCATAAATGAGAACATGATTCCCCAACTGTCTCGCTCAAGTGGTAAGAGTCTTCCTATACTTTCTAGGGAAAAGGACGATAAATGTATGATATCACTCGTGGGCCATCGAGTTTGAGGAAATACTCTCTAGCGAGACCCCAAACATGAATATAAATATATATATATATATATATATATATGTATATATATATATGCATATATTTGGTGCACGTAGTTCTAAGACGTATGCTTATTTGAACCTAGCCTATTGGTGCTAGACACTACTCCCAAAAACACGTATATTGTTGTAATACCACGAAAACCTAAGATCATACACGAGAGTTGAAATGGGAAAATAGAATTTTCTACACTAGGTCACAAGGCAGAGTGGATTACGTGACCGTGAGGTGCCATGAGTTGTTAAGTGACTCGTGGGAAGGAGGAAGACTTGGTTTAATTTTCGGTTACTTGGGGTGACCATGGGTGTGACCACGAGTCATAATTAGCACCACGATTACGTTATCGGTAGGTAATTCGGGAGTTGATTTGGAGGTTGGGATCTTGGGTATGCGAGCCACGACTTAGTCACCCAATGATTCATGGTGTCCCACGTGGTAACCCTCGGGCATGATCCCCGATGATGGCAACGGCTTGAGCGGGCGGCGGGTCGTGATGTGGGGCACGGTCGTCCATTCACTCATTAGGGTTTGGTAGTAGTATTTCCTTACTTGAATTTATTAAGGAGTTTTTCATAATTTCCTAAGAGATTAGAACACCTATACTACGTCGTTCTAAGCTCAAAAAGGTGTGTTTTAAGAGGTGTAAGCTTATTCTAAGCCTATTCTCTTCCATGCATGCAAGTATAGAAGCTCCTAAGGGTGATCAAGCTTATATTCATCAAGTTCTTTGATCGTGGGCAAAATAGCATGTCCAAGTGATACTTCATAACTTAGTTTTGCCTTGTGTATCTATTAATTTATATACATTCTCATGTGATTTTATGTAAATGTGAATATATACACTAACCAACATGATTAGTTCTTTTATTGCAGGTTTACAATGAATTTGAGGAATTATTCAATGAGTTGGTGAAGTGGAGGCACGGGTCGGAGAGTAGAGCGCGAACGTCGACAAGGAGGGTGCGCGAAACGGCCCACTGTAGCGTTGGCAACGTGCCACGGCGGGCAGGGCTGTAGAACCATGGCGTGCCACGCCTGCCAGGCACGCGAGGGAGAGAGCGTGGCGGGGGCGAGGCTCCGGTGTGCCCACTTAGCCACGGGAGCAGCTGCGCGACGAGAGGAAGGCCAATGTTTGGTTTGCATGAGCGGCGTGTCATGCGCGGCCTTGGTGACACTCGGCCGGAGTTTGGCATCCGTAGGAAATTTCCAGAGAGCCTCCGCGTTACCTCCATGTCACGGAGGCATGTTGGCGCGGTACACTTTCCGTGACACGAAGCTATTTCATGTTTTAGGGAATAATTTTAGACACCTCACATTTACTATAAATAGGTCCCTTAACTCCAAAAGGGGGACACGATCTTATTTTTAAAGAAAACCACGAGAGAGGTCACGATGGTATTACAGAAGAACCACCTAGGAGTGCGAAGGGGAAGTGGGAGAACTCACCTAGGGTTTTACTCAAAATTCCTCTTCTCTTCTATGAATTCTTGTTAGTAAGTTACTTTAACAACGTTTTCTTGTAATTATACGAACATGAGTGGCTAGAACCCTTCCTCTAGGGTTGAAGCCACAAGATATGGTTGTGATTTTGCGATTTGGTTAAGTTATTGATTGTTGTTATTTGCACTTGCGTGTAGTTTTGGGTTTGTTTTATGATTGATCACCATGAAAACATACACGTTAGCTTAGGCATATGCTTGAGAAAGCATTTTACCTAGAGTCAGGTACTTGTAGAATGTGAGGAGCATGTTTCTATCTCACGATACAATTGTGTTAGGATAGAGATATACCTAATACCTTGCTTGGTTGAAAACTGAGATTATTGAGAGGCGGAAGCTTAGAATTATCACATCACCACTCGAAGAAGTAGTTGTGAGGATAAGTTGAGTTAAATGATTAGGTTCACAAAAGTCCTAATCATTTCCGCGTAAACCACAACATAATTAATTGCCTACGAACTAAATTGTATCCTCACCCACAATGATGCGGTGAGGCTAGTTTGTCGTGTTTGAAGGATCGAAAGGCCATGAACATGCAATTCTAATTATGTGAGGCAGAAAATTGATACTTTCATACTTAAACCATTGCAAATCGTAGTATCGCATGATTATACGGTTTTAACTCTATGTTGCTCTAGAGTGAATTAGTATTCGTTGATCAAACTAAACAGTAATCTCTACAAACTTCTATAATCAACGGCTGCGGTATTTAAGATCACCTTGAAGCTTGATAGTTAGCTGAATTGGTCAGGTCACGTGGGTTCAACATTGAGTTCTTAAAAAGATCCACTATATTACTTGCACGACCCATACGCTTTGCCCAGTTCGCGTCGTCAAGTTTTGGGCATGATTATGGGGACTCGCTAGGATTTAGTGAATTTATCATTTTGGGTGATTTTTAAATTTCCCTAAGTGTTGAAAAAATATTTTTATTTTTTTTATTTTTTTTAGTTTTTTTAGATTTATTTTATTTTTAGTTTTTAATCCGATACCCTTCTTAACATGACATCATGGAATATAAATGGGTTAAATGGTGGATACTCTTGCTTTAATGAGCCTTGTATGCAGATTGCGGAGGATCCCACTTGTGGCGGCACTATAACACGTGCAATATATGTGGTGAGTCGAGATGGCAGTGGGATGAGCTGTCCAGGAATCACATACTCCCATCCCCAAGTCCCCACTATGATCATACATTGTTTTTCAGCCGAATACGGGCGTGATGAAAATGAGGACTTGGGATGCCAAGCTTTCGAATAGAAGACATGCTAAAAGTAGATGCTTGAGCAGAAACGACGAAGCAACGAAGGAGCTGATAGGCGGCGAGAATTCAGCTAGAAGAGAATGGGGAGAGGAGGCTCTAAAAGGATGAGTGTCAAAGTCACGGAGATAGGCGAGTACGGAAGCTTGTAGTAGCTACTTGGAGGTAACGGTTTTGGTGATACTCAAGAGGAACTACAAGAAGAAGACGAGAGGGTGAATTTTTTGGATGAAGCCCAGCAATTAGAATCTCTTGAGTGTCCGTGATAGGCTCACATTGTGGGAAAATCCATTCATGGAAGAAGAAGTCAGTATCCCCGATTGACGTGTGGAGAGATATATGTTGATGTTGAGAAGGTGTATACAAGTAAGGAGGTCAAGCACAATGCGGTTTCGGAGGTGAGGTGTATTGGACCCCACACAGACATTTTCGACATTAAGTTTGGTTGACAACGGGAATAGAGTCTTCAAGCTTGTGGAGAAAGTTCTTGAGAGGAACAAGCCCCGTATAATGCGAAATTTCTTTGATTCCAATAGACAAAATGACTTTCACTTACTTAAGGGACAAAAAATTCCAAAAGAGCGACATCTCTTGTAATTAACTGTTTTTCACCACCCCAAGGAGCATAAGAGAAAATTAGAGAAGAAATTGGGGTGAGATTCATATCCTCAAGGTGGAGGAAAAAGTGGTGGCTTGTTTTCGTCCATTCGCTGACGTAAAATTAGCTGCACGAGAGGCAGCAAGGGTACCATGGGTATCCATTTTAATTTCTTGCATTTGTGTTGATTTTATTTATTTTTCATCTTGTGTTGTTTTTGGTGGAAAGTTAGGCACAAATGGAGGGGGAATGCAGTACCCTTGGAGGAGGAAGCTAACAAGCATGAAAGAGAAAAGTGTGGGGGGTGTTACACCCACATGTAAAGCGGAAGAAAAACATGATGTTAGCTAGGCCTAAAGGCTCCTGGGAGTATTTCTCACCCTCTTAAAGTGTTAATTTGATGCTATGAGGATCTAGCATGATTCAGTGTAGGTGAGGAAATTCAGAAACTTCCAAAATTTTGTATATGATTTTTTGCTGAATGTAATGCTTATCTGGAAATTTATGAGAAATTTGAAATTTTTTTGTAATTTTTTGTAATTTTTGTGAGTCAAGCATGAATTCATCATCAGTTAACGGTTTTCTTTTCGGTTCTTTTCCAATGGGGGTCTTTGAACCGAAAGAATAAAAATTTTCTTTGTACGTATATAATGTTTTTAGTCAAAGTTAGAGACTATTTCGCAGTGGATGGATGACAGCTAGTCTGACGAGGAAAAATTAGTCGATGGGTTTTGGGTTTTGAGCAGTAGCTAATTGATGCTTGATTTTCTTGTTATGTGTTTATAAATGATTGTAAGATGCAAGTATGTTCGGTGTTGAAGCATGCAAGTGTATAACTTGTGTGAGACACTTAGGCTCTTAATTTGACTCAATATGATTGAAGCTTAATGTTTGAATTTTTGGATTAGGCGAGTTAGAGTACATTGAATGTGTCTTGAATTGAGCATGTGCCATGAGTGTAAGGTTTTGAGTATTACGTGCTATTGTGGATTGTCTAAAACTTGCACAGTGTATATAAAATGAAATGAAGGATGTGAATTGTAGGAGATGATGTAGGCATTTCTTTGAATGAACCTAATTGTTATCCCTCACTTTACCTACCTTGAATGTTGAGTCCTAGTGAGCCCTATTGAGCCTTAAGCCTTTTCTTTGATAAATGTTTTGCAACATAAGCTTAATCCTTTTCTTTCATTAGCCTTGAATTTGATCCAAAGCTCCTAAGCGAAAGGGAAAAATCTAAAAGAGTAAAGGAGTGAGAAGAATGAAAAGGAAGGAACAGTAGCAAGTTGGAGAAGTTGAGAGAGAAAGGACAAGGTGCACTTGTATGAAAATGGTTGATTATTGTAGTAAGGAGTAAAGAAAATAATTAATGAAAAATTGTTACGAGAACTCCTTATAAGCTAAAAGTGCCCTAAGGGGAACATGAAGGGAAAAAGAAAGTGAAAGGAGAAAAGGTGAAGTAAGGGAAGGGAAGTCAGTAATGAATGTGTGATGTAGTAAAAGTGCTTAGGGAAGATAGTCACTATTGCGCTAGAGCAGTACCTACCGATCCCTTAGCTTACATTAGCCGATAAGTCCTACTTGATCTTACATTCATACATCCTTAAATTAGTGGAATAAAACACTAGGGCAAGCATGGGTCATTACATGATGCATGAGATTCTTTGTGAGAGTGAGCGTTTTCTATTCATGTACCCACACATGTTGTGATTTAAAAAATTGTTTTTGCGTGTGAAAATGGGTAACTCTCTTTTCGTGAGGGCACATGTTGAATGAAGGATATAATTCATCGGATTTAGTGATCGGTTGATTCGCATGGGTTTGCTAAGATTGAAATTCGATTATCCAAGGTTAGGAAGTCTTGGCCGAGTTGTATTTCATTTCAATGCTCAAATGGAAATAGTGCAAGCTCTATTTTTATCTTGTTATCTTAAATAATCATTATAGGCGTAGCTTGAATTATCTTGCTAAATTAGTTATGTGTGAGACTTCATTTACATGAGGACGAACAAGGCTTTTAAGGTGTGGGGTAGGTGATCGTGGGAAAATAACATGTCCAAGTGATACTTCATAACTTAGTTTTGCCTTGTGTATCTATTAATTTATATACATTCTCATGTGATTTTATGTAAATGTGAATATATACACTAACCAACGCTGATTAGTTCTTGTTTTGCGAGTTTACAATGAATTTGAGAACTATTCGTAGGTTGGTGAAGTGGAGGCATGGAAGTCGGAAGTAGCGCGCAAACGTCGGCAAGGAGGGTGCGCGAAGCGATCACTGCGCGTTGGCAACATGCCATAGCGGGCGAGCATGCGACCATGGCGTGCCACGCCTGCCGAGGCACGAAGGCGAGCGGGCGGGCGGGCTCGGCGCGCCCGGCCAAGTGCCACACCCGGGGCGGAGGCGCGCGGCGGAGGAAGGCCAACGGTCTTGCATGACGAGCGTATCACGCCGGCAGCCTTGGCGTGACACTGTGATTTACAGCATCGGAGAAATTTCCGAAGAGCCTCCCACGTTACCTCAGTGTCAAGGAGGCATGTTGGCGCGATGCACTTTCCGTGACACGGAGCTATTTCATACCGGCAATAATTTTAGACACCTCACATTTACTATAGCGGTCCCTTAACTCAAAAGGACAAGATCTTATTTTAAGAAAACCGAGGAGTCACGATTGTACTCCGAAGAACCACCTAGGAGTGAAGGGAGAAGTGGAAGAACTCACCTAGGGTTTGTAAAATTCCTCTTCTCTTCTACCAATTCTTGTTAGTAAGTTACTTTAACAACGTTTTTCTTGTAATTATACGAACATGAGTGGCTAGAACCCTTCCTCTAGGGTTGAAGCCACAAGATATAATTGTGATTTTGCGATTTGGTTAAGTTATTGATTGTTGTTTTGTATTGCATTACGGATTATTGGTTGTTTTTATGATTGATCACCATGAAAAACGGACACGTTAAGCTTAGGCATATACTTGAGGAAGCATTTACCTATGTCGAACATGAGAATGTGAGGAGGAGCATGTTTGTATCTCACGATACAATTTTGTGTTAGGATAGAACTATACCTAATGCCTTGCTTGGTTGATAACGGGATTATTTAGAGACCGACTTATAAATATCACATCACCACTCGAAGAAGTAGTTGTGAGGCTAAGTTGAGTTAAATGATTAGGTGCACGAAAGTTCCTAATCATTTCCACGTAAACCACAACATAACTAATTGCCTATGAACTAGAATTAGCATCCTCATAGCTGATGCAGCGAGGCTAGATTGTCATGTTTAGAGGATCGAAAGGCCATGAACATACAATTCTAAATATGTGAGACGACAATTGATAGTTTCATGCCAAGCCATTGCAAATCGTAGTATCGCATGATTGTCTGGTTTTAACATCTATATTTAACTCTAGGTGGTCGGAGTATTTCGTTGATCAAAACTAGACTTAATTAATCTCCCTTGAAAACTTCTATAATCAACGCTTGCGTATTTAAGATCACCTTTGAAGCGATCGTTGGCTGAATTGGTCAGTCCACAATGGTTCGACATTCCGGTTCCTTAAAAGAGCCACTATATTGCACGACCCGTACGCTTGTGGATTGGCGTCGTCATTCTTCCTCAAATTTCATTGGGTTTTCAGAGGGTTTTGTGAAATCAGATTCTTACGGTATGTAGGCTTAAGAATGGGTGTTGTCATCACACCCCATGCCCAATGAAACTCTTCAATTTCATGAAAAATTCTAGTTGTTTGAATCTATGGGGTTTTAACCCAACATGTGAATTCTCTAAGTATCAAACATGGGTATGATCTATATAGGTTTCTAATGTTGAATTATGATTCATGCTCAAGTTTTACATTGTTTTCAATTACAAATTATGTTTTCAAGTTTTCTGGGAATTATGATACCCACCCATAGAAGTTTTGAAAGTTGAGATTTATGATATATGTATTCAAGCATGATGAGATATACGTGATGAAAGTTTGAATTCGAATTACCTATGTCCATGTTCATGTGTTCGAATGATCAAGTCTATGTTAAGCATGTTTAAGTATTGGGCAAGCCCATATATGAAATTATGTTTCGTGGTTTATCTAAATTTCATGTTATTAGCTTATCACATGGATTTTGGAGTCTAGCTCCACTATCTTGACTTGTGGTATGGTTTGAGCCCAAGGCTCCTCATGTTATGATTTCGAGATTATGCATGTATGTTATAGTCGGCTTCGTCATAGAAGATGGTTCGACTTCGTTGAATAATGATGGAGAGCATATACAATGTTTTAGGAGTATTTTCTAGCACCGAGTATGCCACTGGGGTCAGTCAACCCTATGCCTGAGAACTATGTGCCAATGTAGGTATGCTTCGGATCATCTAGGACCTCCCTTGTGAGAGCTTCCGCACGGGGACTTCAAAATGATATCGATATCATGGTAGTGTCCTTAGCCTTCACAAGGATTTGGACGACTCTTCCCATTTGAGTGTAATAGTCGAGACCACGTAAGCTCTATTTTGGTAATGTCGGTTATATGATGAATCTCCCATTATTCTTCATGATATCAATTATGAATAGTTTAGTAGTTATGGTATTATGTTTTCGATAGGTTTGACCCAATGTTCAGTTTTACTTATGAATAATCGGTTTCAGCTTTAGGGTGATTAATTGACTATGATTTTTCGAGTTATGATACTCGGTTGTGTATGAATCATGTTTTAAGGTAATATCATGCAAGCCTTACTCTTAAAATCTTATGAAGAAATGTTTTATGATATGCATAATCAACGATTTTTACTTAGTGGTTTTACTTACCTTACACACTCGGTACATTCCCGTATTGACCGCATATTCTATGTTGTTTAGTTTCGCTTGTCTGACCTCGAGATATTGAGGCTCATTCCTATCATTTGCCAAACTCTCAGTATTAGAATCTCCTAGTATCAATTGGTGAGTCCTCATCTTCCGAGGGCCCTCTATCGGTTGTATTTAATATTTTCAGTTTCGGACTATAGTGAGTAGTTGGTCTTGTCAATTGACTCGTCGATAGTAGGAGATTTTATCATACATAGCATGTATTTAGTTTCGGGCTTGTATTATGTACTCAGATGTTATGATATTTTCAGACTTCCTCTATATTATATATGTTAGACTTCCACTTGATTATGTTGAATTTAGATGTCATGCTCATGCCATGGGTTGACTTGGATCCTCTACCGGGGTTCTTTGTCCGTGTCTCGTCCCACGGGCCTATGTTTGGTGTGACAAACTTGGTATCTGAGAATTAGGTTTTGAAGTGTTCTAGGGTATCTAAAAGCCACGTTAAGTAGAGTCTTTTAATGGGTGTGAAGCGCGCCACACTTATGACGAAGGGCTAACAAACACTTTAGGAAATGTTCCTTGTTTCATGATCTATGTCCTATGATTGAAAGTGTCTCTCTATACTTCTAATTCATGCTAAACATTTGCAAAATCATTCGGCTACTCACTTAGAGTTAATGGAAGAAGAGATAGAAATGAAAATGGCCATGAGAATGCCAATGGGGAGGAGCAGATAGATCCCGCGGCCCTAGAGGATAATGTGCAAGCGGGTGACCCATTGCATAGTATAGAGCAACCATACGATTCTGGCTCGGGTTCACTTCCCAACTAAGCCAATGAGCGGTAGCGCATTTCCCTCAAAATGGGAATACGGCGGCGGAAAGAGTCGAGAGATTTTCTTAGGATGAACCCTGCAGGGTTCCTTGGGTAAATTGTCACGCCAGCCTTGGGGGGGTATGAGCGGCACCTAGTGCCACTACTAGGACTGGCTGGCTGATTGCGAGCCTAAGCACATCGGTGCACGGCGCTCTAACTGCGATTCACGGAATCCAGCGGGTGATGCCTAGCAGTGCAAAATGCGACCTCCGTGGAACTAGGCCTATAGCCACTGTACAGCAACAACGGCTAACTTGAGAATCTCTTTACTATGAGGAACCTATGCGGGCCGACAAGGCCACCGTGCGACTAGTTACTTACGAATCAATATAACAAATGCTAAACTTACTACGTGACAGAGCAAGGTCACCACTTTACTAACTAGATAAGGCCACACACGACCAACATAAACAACTAACATACGCACGGCCCCATGTGGCACAACTAACCACGGGGGAGATATATATATACAATCGCAAGCCTCTAAGAATCTTGATAAGATGAGTCGGAGGGATGAATTTAGGCCATAATACCCCATACAACAAAAGAAAATGATATAAACCTACGAATATCAAGCTCGGATGACATGAGCTGATGACTTTCTGCTGTTGGTTAGGATCCTGAGGGATCGACTCCTCGTCTATAGGTACTGCGGGCAAGTAATGCGGCACCCCAGACGGGCGTCAATACCCTTATTACCGAGTATGTAAAGCAAACTAAACATAACTGAATATAAACAACAATACTAGTAATTACGAATAGCAGAAAGTATCGAAACTTTCGGGCGCGGAATGCGAAATAGCTTACTGCATTGAAGGTAGGGTAGAATCATACACATCAACGTGACGATCTGCTTTGTCTATCGGCTAATAATAACATATATATACACATATATAACATACAAGTACCTATACCGGCTTGTGCAAAGCGCGGGAAGGTGCCAACCAACATGCAGTCTATACCCCTACCGAGTCCAAACCATCCAAAAATAAATCACTCAACTCATCTGCACCAACTACGAGCACCTCCACCGGCCCACAGGTCTCTAGGCCCCAGGACTATGACCTCGATATATGTAGCGTATGCAGAGCCGAGAAGGACTCCTACATGCTCAACTCTGTACTCATACTACGCCACTCGGTACTACATGCTCTGCAATACTTACTATGTTGATCGGCCCTCATATGGGGAATGCTCCATCCACGTCTTCGTTCTCTAGTGGATGACATACCACTCCTTGGGTGGCGTATCCCACCCTCGGCGGTGGGTCGACCTCGATTACAAACCAAGGGGCGGCGAGGATGCTCAAAGGGTGCTCTCACAACACAAACAGGAGTGCTCAACAAACAATAATCACATACGGCAAGCATGTTCAATGTTTGAAAATACTATCCATGTTTTGATATACGAATCGATACTTTTCTGTATTAAACTGATTCTCATCTTGAGCTATACGCCAATACGAAAAATTATCTAGCTACATCGATATTGCTCTACTATCTTTCATTACGAATATAACATATCATAGAACATGTTTCTTTAGTTCATCTTGAACTCAATTCTCGATTTCTGGTTCTTTCTTCTATAGTTCACGCTATTTTTGCTATACTGGATTCGCAACTTTAGGAAGGAACAAGCTTTACATACCTTCGTTTCGATTTCCGTGGCAGCGTAGCTCGGTGTCCTTACGCTATTTCTCCCAACTACATTCCATATATATGTCAATTAGAACTAAATACGTTAATATTAGAAAGAAAATCTCACTTTCAATATATATATAGCCCAATTTGGCTTATCGAAAAACGGTCGAAAACTACTTTATTTCTGAAAGTACGGAAGGGAGAAATACTCTTTAGGGACTGGAGTATGTTGACACTAATTTGGAGCAATTCCACTTACCTTGGCTCTGGTAGCACGATAATTTCCCGGCCAAATTTCACAAAACTAAATCCGTAGCAATGCTCCCTTAGCGCTTAATACCTCGGTATCGGAGTTAATTTGAGTTTGGGCCGCGTTTGATGGCATAATCGGACGAATATTATCAAAGACAACCGTTCTCTCTGTTTCCCTCGGCTTCTCTAGAAATTTTTATGAATTATATCAATAAAACCAAAGTTGGAGGCTTTTATACTTGGGCCGGGACGGGGCCTTCGTGACACGGCGCCAGCGCGGAGGCCACCCTGCATTGGAACGATGCCATCGCGGAGGGCTCACGCCGGCTCCTCCCATGATAGTTCGACGAATCTCTTATCGTCTTTCAGACTGCACACTACGACATGTATAGCATTCAAAACTCTTAACCAACATGCGAATAGGCCATCTACATATCGATAATTTACGGGGTGCAACATCCTTCCCCCCTTAAGAACATTCTACCTCGAATGTAAACTTCCTAATTATAGAATTCTCGCTTACTCAACTTATTCTTAGAAAAATTTTGGCGAGTTTCCCTGTAATATGGACTATCTCAAAAACACAAGAAATGCAGAAAAGTCCAATACGAGGTACTCCACAAAATACTATAGCGTTCATCGGACAAAAGATTGGAGTCGGTTATCTCATTTATACATATACTACAAGGCAACGCCATAAAATAACAATACTAACATACCTCTTATTGACTAGGCTTGAAACAAGTGAGGATATACGTTTTCATATCTTCCTGCGCTACCCGAGGTCATCTCTTCTCGGTTCCTAATGCATATGACACCTTGTGAGAAGAAATATTTTAGTTCTCAATTTACGAATACATGTCTGTCTAAGATGGCCTACGGAATCTCTTCATAGGCCGGCTCTTCCGTAACTGGACATCCTAGATTGGGACAACTGGATGGGTCTCTTATGCACTTCGCGCATGAATGCGTGGAAAGTTGGATGAGCGGATTCTAATTACGGGAGGTAAGATCAACTCATATGCCACTTGGCCTATTCTTCGACGAATCTAATAAGGCCCAACGAATCTCTGGGTGACTTACCTCTCTTGCTGAATTTCATCACCCCTTTCATTGGAATACTTTGAGAAATACCCAATCATTCACATCAAATTCTAGGTCTACGCATATCGGCATACGATTTACTGGTAGCTACGTACGATCGTGGCGTTCTCGATAAGCACCTTCTCCTCGGCGATGAATAATATACGGCCCAATCAGCGTTGACTCTCACTTCAAACCATCCAGCGCGTCTACATTTTCCTTCATACATTCCACCTCAAGGCGTCATACAGATGTTGAGTGATAACTATTATTATAAGCAAACTCAATTAGCGGAAAATGCTCGTCCCGGCTACCTCAAAGTCTAGCGCACACACGCAGTAGCATATCCTCGGCGTGGATAGTGGATTTCACTTTGTCCATGCGTAGCAACGGTGGAATCTTTGTGCTCAAGTTAATACGCATTCCTAGACCTCTGCGAAAGCATTCAAAATCTAGGCTGTAAATTGTGCTCCTGCAGCCGAGAGATAGCCAAATCTTTTGGAACACCATGTAATCTAACTATTTCTCTAATATACAATTCGACATAACTTCGGCTGATAACTTTCACTAGAAGAAATGAAATTTGATTTCGTGGTCTGTCAACTATTACCCAAATGGAATCATGTATACTGCAGTACGGTCAAATCACATACAAAGTCCATGTTTATTGCTTCCCATTTCCCGAGCACGGCTATGTCTGAGTCAATCCGCCGGTTTTACGGTGTTGTTCCACTTTTACTTATTGGAAGTTAGGACAACTGCGCTACAAATTACGCTATTTCCCTTTTCATACACAGCCACCGGTAGATCTCCTTGATATCGTGGTACAATTTCGTCACGCCTGGGTGGATAGAATAGCGGGCGTAATGTACCTCGCTCATAATGCGCGGCTCCACAGTATACGGAACACAAAGGCGGCCTTACATCATGACACTTCATCTCGGTTACTTGAAAATCTTGCGCTTTCCCTTAGCGTATTTTGTCCCTTCTGTTGGACCGGGCCGGGATCTTCCATATTTTCGTTCTTTACTCCTCAACTAATGACGACCTTTGCCGGTGTTACGAAGTACCGTTCTATTGTCCTACAATTTACGCTACGAAACGGCTAAAGCGGCTAATTGATATATTTCTCTAACCAACTCCCCTTTTCAGTACCAAATATGCCAAACTCCCCATCGATTTACGGCTTAGAGCATCTACTACTACATTGGCTTTCCCAGGTGTCTGAGAATGTCTACGTCATAATCGTTCAATAACTCCAACCGGCGACGCTGCCGCAAATTCAACTCCTGCAGTGAAAATGTACTAGGCTCTTATGATACGTTAAAATATCCACATGGACGCCATACAAGTAATGTCTCCATATCTTTAAGGCGTGGATCACGCGGCTAACTCCAGGTCGTGGGTATGATAATTCTTTTCGTGTTTCCTCAGTATGCAGAAGCATACGCAATCAACTACCGTACTACGTAGCACACATCAACCCAATACACGATGCGTCACAGCCACACTGAATAACCCTCCATACCTTGCATTAATGCTAACACTAGAGCGGAGGTTAATGTGTCTTTTAATTCTTGGAGACTCTACTCACTGCCTTTGTCCTTCGAAACTTTGCCGTTTACGGTCAACTTAGTGAAGTGCGCTATAGTGGAAAATTTCAAATAAATCTTCCTATGGTATCTGCTAATCCCAAAAGCTGTAGACTTGATTCGAGTGGTAGGTCTAGGCCTTTTTGTGACGCTTCTATTTTACGCGTGTCAGCTTTGTATACCGGCATGGAGTACAATGTGCCCAAGCCCTGCGGTATTCGGGGCATATTTATATACTTAGTGATACTCAGATGCATCGCTTTTGCCTTGTTTATCCAACAATGTGTGTACATTCTCATGTAAATTGTGTGGAAGTGTGATTTTATACTAACCAACATGATTAGCAGTTGTTTTGTAGGTTTTGATGATTTTTGAGGAGCTAATCCATGAGTTGGTGAAGTAGAAATTTGGACGGAATAAACACGCAACGGCGGCAAGAGAGGCCCAAAACAGCCCACTGCTTGGCGTCGGCAGCGTGCCACGGCGAGCGTTTGCCCAAGACAACCACACTGTGGCGTTGGCTTGGCGTGCCGCGGCGGGGTGGCTCCGCGACCAGGGTGTGCAACGCGCTGCCCAAGCAGCGTGCCGCGGCTATAGCAGCGGCGAGTCTTTGCCGGTGATTTTCAGGGTGATTTCGGTAAGCCTCGCGTTTGGGCCGTGTCACGGAGGCAATGCTCCGCGTTGCACTCCGTGACCGTTGCTATTATTCAGGGAACAATTCCTACTATTATAAATAGCACACTAGGTTTATTTTCACATATTCGACTTGGTGGAGCAAGAACGTGGGTTACGGGCGGGTTTTGAGGACGAAAGTGCTTAGGGTTTTCTCTATCCCTTTGTTCTTTCTTTCAATTGTTTGCATGATTTCCATTCATTTAATGATGTTGAATCCACAAATGAGTGGCTAATTCCCTTTTCTTCTTGAGGTTATGAACTAGTGTATTGAAATGTAGTTATTGATTATACAGTTTCATCTTTTTTCTTCTATGGTTGTTCTATTTAATTCTTGTTCTTACTATGTTAATATCTGGCCAATGTTAATGTGAAATCCAAAAGTCGGTTTCTGAGAGGGCAAGAGGCGGAAAGTTGTGAGTAATAGGATATGATCTTTTCTTGATTTGGGAAAATTGGGAATTGATTTACCTTCGGGATAGAAATATACCTGAAAGTCGTATTAGTCAAGTGTGGAATCGGTTTCGTATGGCTAGAACATGAATTTCTTCTTATCACGAAATGTAGGTGGAAGGTTCCTTGTATTCTTAAGTTGGGTTAAATCACGAGTTTTAATCCATAGGCATAAGTTAGACTAGCTAGGAGAAAAGATAAACCATGGTCGATAATTAGTTTCTTTACATGTTCGTTGTAGCCTCGGCATGCTCACATTCATAGTTCGGACTCGGTGTACAAATATCTCACTTTAGTATAAAAATAGTTTCCAAAATAAAAACTCTTCTTTACCTTTGTTGTCTTCATTATTATATCTTTAGTAAATTAACACTTGAAAGGTTTCACCTAGTAGTCGGTCTGTGGGTTCGACATTCCGGTTCTTAAAAGAGCCACTATATTACTTGCACGACCCGTACACTTGCGGGCTCATCCTTTGAGTTCAGCCGAATTCACATTTGGAGAACTTAGCATACAGCGACGATCCTTGAGAATGCGAACCTTTGTCAGTAAATAAAAGCACAGTGATGCATCGGCGAGAATACACTAGAATATCATCGATAAATACTATCACGAACGAGTCCAAGTATGGTACGAAGGTACTATTCATCGAGGTCAATAAATATTGTTGGGGCATTCGTCAACCCAAAAGGACATAACTAGGAATTCAAAGTGGCCATATGTCGGGTCACGAGAAGGCTATTTTGGGAATGTCTCTTTCACGAACTCGGGCGTGGTATCGGGCCAGAAGTAAGTCGATCTTAGAGAAATATCGGCCCCTATGGCGTGAAACAAATCATCTATTTTGGGAAAGAGGATACTTATTCTTGACTATAACCTTATTCGAATTATTAGGTAGTCTATACACATGCGGAGCGAACCATCCTTCTTTCTCACAAACGGGCGCGCACCGGTGAAGTACTCGGCTAATAAAGCCATATCCCAACGAGATCCTTGTTTTACTTCTTTAATTCTCGAAGGTTCGGCAAGAGCCATACGATACGGAGGAATTGATATGGGGTACAACGTGCACAGTAACAAGTCGATTGCAAAATCTATTTCCTTTCTAGGGAATACCAGGTAGCTCATACGAAAGCCATTAGGGAATTCATTAAATCCTTTAGACAGTGGAATGTCGGAGACTCTGAACATCTGAACCACGACTAGAGTGGTAAATACATCCCTTAGCTATCAACTACTCTTTTGAAGGTAGGAAATAAACCTACCTTTTAGGCGTAGGCTGTCTTCGCCTTTCCACTCTCGTCTGCCTCTCTTGGAAAATGGAATCGGACCGTTTTGTCCAACATTCTCTGTTTGGCATGGCACGACCAATCCATACCCATAATGGCGCCGAAATCAATCATCTCTAGTTCTACCCGGATCTACTATGGTCAGAGCGATCGGCAACACCTACTTGTACACCCTCGATAAGTCCTAGCTATATTAAGGTCAGAGCGGGTATAGGCTGCGAAAAGAGTACGCTATAGCGATTAGCATTGCCTTAGCTAAACATTCGGGCCACGAATGGGGTAACGTAGGACAAAGTAGAACTGAGATCAATCAATACATAAACGGGGTATGAGAAAATAGTCATCATACGTGTTTACCACGTACGGAACGCCTCGATCCTTGTCTCACTGGTAAACATAGGTACGGCAGGCGTGCACGAACTAGAAAGGCTCTTTGATCTGCGGCCTCTGCTTGAACCTGAGGGCCTACGCCTGTGAAGCTCTGCGGAGCTCGCGGCCTGCTAATGCTGTCTGGCTATCTCGGCTACTGCTTATTTTGAGGTTTCAATCTTGCATCTTATGCCCTTCACGCCGCATATATAACACCTGTGGAGCAATATCCTACAAGCTGCGAGGTGGATCGATTACAAATAGGGGAGGGTGGAAATGTGTATCCGCTTCAGTTCTACCCTCCTTTGATGAGGAGTCCTTTGTCAGGAAACTACGCCGAGACCCTTACTAACCACAGCGGATAAATCTCCACCACTCTGTGCAGTCTTGAAGATGGGGTCAGGTGGCCTACTCAAGCTTAGTGGCTTTGCTCAGGCTGTCAGGTGGCCTATCGAAGGAAGTCGTGGCCTAGGCCCTCTACGAATCTCCCCACGAATCTCATCAAATCTATCTCGGCGGCCAGTTGCTCTTGATTTATGCATCTATTACCACTATTTGGCGTCTAAGACCCTCTGTGATGCAGCGAAAGCCTGCACCGGGCAATGTCCATATTTCCCTCAACATAGGCACATCATACATGTCTCTATATATTCTAGGTTCAGACCTATAATGAATCGGTGAACCCTCGATGACATGGTATCCACGAAGGCCCCGGAGCATAGTGGACTAAGGAGTCAAAGCGCCAAGGCATATTCTCGTACACTCCTTGCCTCTGCTCCGGAATCTGTTAGTCCATCGGGCACATCGACCTCCCATGGCAAATAATCGTCCGGGAAGGCCTCGAAAAACTGGCAATTCGGAGGAAACATCTCTCCCTCGAGACCTTTCCCAGCTCTCGTACCATAACACAGCTATGTATCGCAACCGGAATAGTGCCATCTCAACTGATTCTGTAGGTGTTACATGCATGACGGAGATTCTCTGCATCTGATCTAGGAAATTGTCACGCCCCTCCCTGGGGTATGACTGGCACCTGGTGCCCTAGTAGGACCTGGGTTTGCTAAACTCGTGGGCCTAAGCATCTAGTGCCTGGGCGGCTCTATCTCAGTTCTGGAACCAACGGGCTATATAACGAGGC
The DNA here is from genome assembly GCA_018107945.1 of Datura stramonium. NCBI lineage: Eukaryota > Viridiplantae > Streptophyta > Magnoliopsida > Solanales > Solanaceae > Datura > Datura stramonium. Next base: position 12,045 of record JACEIK010003744.1, on the reverse strand, counting down.
GCCCAGATACGACCTCGGAGTCGGCGGGCCTATAGCCACTTGTCACCGCCAACATGGCTAACTAGAGACATACTCATAAATGGGAACCTATGCGGGCAGGCAAGGCCACCATGCTTTGTCTAGTTATGCTCTAACTCAATATAAAGAACCGAACATCTACGTGTGGCAAGGTCACCACTACTATCAAAATCACGGCCCCTTTGACCAACACAACTAACCACGGGAGATATATATACAACAATCGCAAGCCTACATGAATCTTTTTGATAAAAATGGTCGAGGACAAGGCCCCGGAGCCTACCCATGTTGTACAACAAAGATAGGAAATAGACCGCTAGCTGCCTAGCTCCTGATGACAGGAGGTGATGACTCAATAAGGCGGCTAGAATCAAGAGGGGTCGGCTCTGCGTCTATGAGTACACAACGACGAGAAGTACGGCACCCCAACGGCGTCGGTACCCTTTGATGCAGAGTATGCAAAAACAGCGAACACATCTTCGAGTATAAACGACATAACTAGAAGCTTTGAAAGCAGGGGGAAAATAGCGGGTGCATGAAGCTGGCACATGTCTAAATCAAACTTTCTTGTACGTAGACCAAGCGAGGGAACATGCACATCGTGTAGCGTCTATTTGTCTATTAGCTAATATATAACGTATAAGTACATATATAACAGAAAGAACCAATACCCGGCCCCATAAGCTAGGAAGGTGCCAACCAATCAAGCAATCTATATACTCGTGTCAAAACCATCCAAAAAGTAAGTCACTCCACTCACTTGATAACTACGAGGCACCTCTGGGACCCTGGGTCTCCGGCTCGGGCTAAGGCCTCCTAACATATAAATAGCGTATGCGAGCCTAGAGGACTCCACATGCGTAAGCTGTAAATGTAAGCATGCGTATGCATGTCCAGTTCACAGGCGCAAAAGCGCTTTGCGGGAGTAAGCTATCTTCTTATCTTGTCCAAACTGATATGAAACTTCATCCCATCTTTGTCCTACTGCGGACGGCATGCCACTCCTTGGAGTGACGTATACCCACCCGCTCGGTGGGTCAACAAAGTTACCAACCCAGGGCGGCGGGGACGCTCAAGGAGTGCCCTCGCGACACAATCAAGTCTCAACAATCAATAATCACATATAGCAAGCATGTTTAAGCTGAAAATACTATCTGCATTTACGATTTCTTATTACGAACTTTCGTTATGTGTTATCTTGATTCTCATCTTTACTTTATACGTTTGGGATCTTATCATTGTAGTAACTCATGGCCAAGGGCTCTTATGACTATATGGCTATACGCAAGCAGAATACTATCGAGAAGCTGTCTTGTATAAGGATATTATCATGCATCCGATTTACTTTACTAGCTTTTATTACGAATATATGTCATATTATTATAAAACATGCTAAACGCATGTTTGGGCTATGCGAGTACGAAATGATATCTCGCCATTTTAGCCTTTGCTTTACTAACTTTCGGGTAGATATGATATAACAACGCAAGACGGAGTTTGCGGGTCGCACAAAACTCAATATTCGACTCGGGAATTCTATTACGGAGTTTCTTGTATTATACTAGGCTAAAGTTACTAACTTGCAGAAGCGCACATACCTTCTCTTGGTTTTCCGACTAGCAGGCAAAGCTTGAGTCGATTACTCTAGCTATTTCTCCCAACTGCATTCACATATATAGGTCCATTAGAACTAAATACACCAATATTCTGGAAGAAAACATCACTTTCGATATATATATAGCCCCAATTTTGGCTTATCGAAAAATGGTCGAAAACTTCATTTCTCGAAAGTCAGGAAGGGAGAAATACTCAACTTTAGGGCTAGGAGTATATTGACACTAATTTGGAGCAATTCCACTTACCTTAGCTCGGTAGGGCGATGGTCCATAGGGCGAATTTCTTGAAACCCCTTCTCGCCGAGGACATGTAGCCGGCAGCTTAATACTTCACTACCCAAGATTGAGTCGAGTTTGGACCCGTTTGTAGCGTAAATGGACGGAATTTCAAAGAAATCCCTCGTACCCCCACATTTTACATTTTACTCTTTGGAAATTATGAATTAAAATGACACAAAACCGAGTTGGGGCTTATATATATAATTGGGACCTATAAGTCGCATTCCTTGAATGCGATTTATAGAAATCGCATTTTGCCCTTAGATTGCGCCCAGAGCTTGGCGCTTGTCTAATCTTTCCCCGGGCCTTTTTCTAGCATGTATGACATTCTAAAACTCTTAACCAACATGTGAATAGGACATTTACATGTCAGAATTTCTGAGGTGTAACATTCTCCTCCCCCTTAAGAACATTCGTCCTCGAATGTAAACTTCTAACTATATGAATCTCCAACTTACTCAACTTATTTTTATAGAAATTTTGGCGAGTTTCCTGATGTATGGACTATCCTAAAAACTGAAATGCGAAAAGTCCAATACAATTTACTCCACACAATACTATAGTATTCATCACATGGAAAGATTGGAATCGATTATCTCATTTATACATATACTATAAACCTTTGCATAAAATAACAATACTAACATACCTTTTGGTTGACTAGGCTTGAAACAAGTGAGGATATCGGTTTCATATCTTCCTACGCTTCAGGTCATCTCTTCTAGGTTCCAATTACGCCACAGTACCTTGACGAAGCAATATCTTTGGTTCTCAATCTGCTGATGATGCATCCTAAGGTTAACTCTAGGAACCTCTTCATAGGCTGACTCTTGGTAACATGGATATCTGGATTGGGGCCCTTTCTGGATGGGTCTCGATGCACTTTCTTAGCATAGATACGTGAAAAGCTGGATGGACGGATCCCTAATTCTAGAGGTAAGTTCAACTCATATGCCACTTGGCCTATTCTTGACGGATATGATAAGGCCCAACGAACCTCGGAGCGAGCTTACCCTTCTTGCAGATCTCATCACCCCTTTCATCGGAGACACTTTCGGAAATACCCAATCGTTCACCTTAAATTCTAGGTCTCTACAGCACATCGGCATATGATTTACAGGCGGCTGTGCGGTCGGTAGGCGTTCGTAATAAGCTTCACCTTTTCCTCGGAATAATGCAGCCCAATCGTGACCCGACTCTCCACTTCAAACCAGCCAATTGGTGATTTGCATCTTCGCCCATACAATGCCTTAAAGGGTGCCATGTTGGATAGGTGAGTGATAGGTATTGTATAAGCAAACTCAATTAACGGCAAATGGTCGTCGGTACCTCAAAATCATGGTTACGCCGTAGCATGTCTCGAGCGTTTGAATAGTGCGTTCAGCCTATCCATGCGTGCGAGGGTGGAATGTTGTGCTCAAATTAATGCGTTCCCGGACACTCTGCGAAATGACTGCCAAAAATCTAGCTGTAAATTGTGCTCCTACATCGGAGATAAAAGACAACTGGAACACCAGTAGTCCAACTATTTCTCTAATATATACTTCGGCATAATCTTCGGAGAAAGTAGCTTTCAACGGCGGGAAATGAGCTGATTTCATCGATCATTCAACTATTACCCAAATGGAATCATGCCTATATGCAGTGCGGGGTAATCACATACAAAATCCATGTTCACTTTTCCCATTCCGAGAGAGGTACACGCTATGTCTGAGTTAACTTGCTTCAGTTTATAAATTGTTTCACTTTTACATTGGCGATTAGGACATTGGCTACAAATTCGGCTATTTCCCTTTTCATGCTTGGCCACCGGTAGATCTCCTTGATATCGTGGTACAATTTCGTCACGCCTGGGTGGATAGAATGGGCGGACGTAATGTACCTCACATTCATAATGCATTGGCGGAGCTAAAATATACGGAACATAGAGGCGACCCTTGCCAGCGACACCATTCCCCGATTATCGAAAATGCAGCGCTTTCCCGCTAGCGGCGAGTCAAGATTCTCATCTTGCCGTTCTTTTACCTCCACAACTAATGACGACACGGTGTTCGAATTACCGACTCTTTTGTCCCTCTTGTTTTCGCTACACAAACGGCTAGAGGCGGCTAATTGGTGTATTTCTACGGATAATTCCCGTTGTTCGGCTAGAATCGCCAAACTCCCCATATATTTATGGCTAAGGGCGTTTTGTTACTGCATTTTCTCTTCTTGATTGATACAAAATAGTCATATTTAGAGAACTTGGCATATAATTGACGGTCATGCGGCTTATTATCTTAGGAGAAACCGACAATTGTCTACAAGTATAGCTAGAGCTTATACGGCCTTAGAGCGCATACTGGAGGCCTTACTTGTTCTTTGGGATAACACGAAAGACCATCGCACACCATGTGCTCGTATCGATCGAGAGGATGGCATTAATGATCATGATCTCTAATAATGCAAAGTAGAATAACCTTGAATAGCGAATAGGCTGGGTTGAATGACCGAATCTTTGAAGTAGTCTAACAATGCTCTAAATGTCCTACTCGAGCATGCCCAGCTCATGCATAGCTGGCGGAGTTGTGGACGGCTAAGCACATTTTGTTATTCTACTTGAACAAGCTGTAGAGCTGAAATTTGAATCGGACTTACTCCCGGGCGATCAATCTACGGATCTTCACGGGAATCTACCGATCTCCTTGTCTTAAGTAAACAACTGTGCTAGCGAGAATACTACGATTTCTTACGCCTTGTTCGTATCCACTTGGATTTATCTTTGCACATTGCAGGAAATTCTCGGTCTTATGAGCCATTAGTAAGGCGGCGCCTGCTAGGGTACGCTGTCGAATATCTTACGAGAACATTTGAAGTACTGAGTGCATCCTTCGACTCTTGATGTGGACCCTTTCTTGGGAATTGCCACCGGGCTTGTCGGCCCAGGACGGCTGGGCGACTTGCGGGGTGTTCCACATAATAAGCGCTAGGTTATGGGGCGACTACCGCCCCTCTAGGGAGCTAGGAAAATGATGTATGACCACTTGCTATCTGCAGAAATTACCATGTGCCAACACCACGAAGTATGCCTGTCGGTCTCTAATTATGGTTACGCACATACAGTAATATTCACGATGTTTGGGATGCTTCCACCCTTTGTCTACGAGCGCCGGTAGTCGTTGAACCGTCTAGCTGCGCCCTTATCATCTAGCCACATGATTCAGGCTACCAACTCTTGTAAGCTTACACGAAGCCTAGATCGGCAACAAACATATAAGTCAGATTAACTCGATAGGCGAGAACGGAGAAAGTTTCCTATGGCTTCATCGTGAATCACACTTAACCTGTTGCCCCACTTTTGGCGAGGGTCTGCTGATACGATACGTATAAATTTCCTAGCGGCTAACCGGGGAGGAATCGTGCGGTAGCCCCTATGGCCGGCTACTCGCGCATATCGATATACGTATATATATATCCGCAAACTATGTACAATACATACTAAATTTTTGTAGTATCGTAATCTCGACATACTTTCTTGAATTTCATACGCACGTGATATCACACATACATAGTATAATGATATCTCCTGTCTTCTCGTACCATTTTCCTGGGTTTTAGTCCCATTCGGAAGCAACAAACACATGCACTTTAGCTATAATGCTATTTAGAATTTCGCCCTTTTTAATGTAGAGTCAACATCGCACCTTGTGGCCTTGCCCGGCACTACATTAAGGGCAGTGATCATGCATTGGGCCTTATCTCACAAGCTAGCACTAGATTAGAATCTACGTGTCGGCTGAGTCTCTTAACTTCTCCATGAGCGGACATACCGCAGCATTACAGAACCGCAATCTTGTCTCTTAGCTAATGGTCGAGGCTTAGTCCTTAATACATGATACTCTCTTAATCTGGAGGTAATTCTAGTTTTTCCTCAAAATGCGGTATTCTGCTTCTTTCCATATCTTGCTTAGAATTTGAGCTGCGGGGTTCAACGTACACACTTTTATTGTTAATAGGGTGCAGGTCAAGTCGACTTCATAGCTACTTACGGCTTATTTGTCGGACCAATCCGATTCACATGACCTCCCTACCTTTCGATATCTGGCCCCGAAATCATAACTATTATCTTGCGGTATATATCCTATGGTTATTTAACATTTTATGGCGGACTTGGCCTTTTTCGGCTCGAACTTAACTATTGTTGGGCGTTCATCAGCAGCCCAGGTCTTTTACCTGCTTCGAGTAAGCTTGTAGTCTTACTTGCTCTTTTGACTTATTAACGCGTGAGAATTCAGCACAACTTACGTAATCATAGGGAGCTCTTTCACGCTTTAACACTTTACGGAATCAACCCAATCCCCTCTTCCTTCACTTTTGCTTACTGGGCAACCTCGCCTCCAATTCTTATGCCCTTTCTTATACTAGAATCAAAACTAAGAGGTAGGAATAGCCTTTCTTGCGCAACAAAATGGAAACATGGAAGCGTACCACGTCGAAAGATGGAGGTGGGAATTCTGCATTTCCCTCTCTTTCTCACACTATCGATGTCCCGGTAATTGTCTATTATCTTAATCGAGATCTTATATATCTAACAAATAAATCCTTTCGTATGCGTTATGCTTCTAACTTCCTACTCGAAGTTATAGAAATATGCGGGAATGATGCAGATAAGGTATCACGTTGGGAGGTCCACGATACCTCCTCCTTATATTTTAATTACCTTGTAAGCGGTTGGTGCCCTCTCCTGTTGCTATATCGATCTTGCCTAGAATAGGATATAGTAGTCGACTTGTATCGCTTATTCAAAGAATATGCCAGTAGATTTAGGGACTCAACCTATCTTGTGCCGCTATAGCACAGGCGAATGAGAAGAAAGAGTAACCATCCAATCCACTTACTTATACGACCTCCTGCCTATAGTATGTTATGCACAACAATCCATAGGCAAGACTCTGCTTACGACTTGCGAGACTCCTGGGATACAACCACAACTCTGATACCAAGTTTGTCACGCCCATACACAGGGGTATGTTTGGAACACAGTGCTTACTAGTAGGACTGGGTGCTAAACTTCGTGGGCCTAAGCTTTATCCCCGGTTCTGGCTCACTCTATCTCGATTCACGAAACCAACGGGCTATATAACGATTTGTAAATACGGCCTCGGCCGGCTTGGGCCTATAGCCACTTGTCTTTGTAACATCGGCTAACCGAGAGACATACTCATAAATGGGAACCTATGCGGGTAGGCAAGGCCTGCACCATACTTGTCTAGTTATCTCTAACTCAATATAAAGACAGGAACATCGTGGCCGTGAGTCACCCTTTACCTATCAAAAATACGGCCCCACACGGCCAACAAACTAACCACAGGGAAATATATATACAACATCGCAAGCCTCTATGAATGCGATAAAAATGGTCGGGACAAGGCCTTGACCTACCCATCTTGGCCACAACAAAGAAAGAGAAGTAGACCTCTAGGCGCTAGCTCAGGATGACGGGGAGCGTGGCTGTCATTTGTTTGGAATCACGGTCGGCTCCTCGTCTATGGGTACACGTAGGCCCAGTAATGCGAGCGCCCCAAGCGAGCGTCGTACCAGCGTGCAGAGCCTTACAGAAGCAACTAAACACATCAGTATAAACAACATAACTAGAAGCTTTGAAACACAGGAAAATACTTTGGAGTGCATGGAAGCTATTGTAATTTGAATCAAAATTTCACATCTTGTGAATAAGGCGGGGAACATACATTGACGTGGCGTCTGTTTGTCTGTGGCTAATATATAACGTATAAGTACATATATAACAAGAAAGAACAAATACCCGAACCCCGTACAAGGCGGAAGGTGCCAACCAATCAAACAATCTAATACCCCCAGGGTCAAAACCATCCAAAAATAAGTCACTCCACTCACACACTAGCTACGAGCACCTCTGCAGGCCCGCTGGGTCTCCGGCTTATTTATGGCCTCGATATAAATAGCGTATGCGAGCTTTGCTGGAGGACTCTTGTAGTATGCTTGTAACTATAGCATGCATGTCATGTCTGTTCCCCAGTAGCAAGCGCACAACGGGGAGTAAGCTTTGTCTTGCTATCTTGTCCCATTTGATATGGGGAAAGCTTAAACCCATCTTCGTCCCTCTTGCCAGATGGCATGCCACTCCCTTGGAGTGACGTATACCCACCCTCTCGGTGGGTGCGACACGGTTACCAGCCCGGGCGGCGAGGACGCTCAGAAGGTGCCCTCACGACACAATCAAGTCTCAACAATCAATAATCACATATAGAAAGCATGTTTTAAGCGAAAATACTATGTTTGTATTCGATTTCTGTCCCGAACTCTTTACGTATTATACGGTTCTCATATTGCTTTATAATGAATCTGAGATCTTATGTTATGGCTATCTTTGTGTAGATATTATCATTGTATGGCTATACGTGTAGAGATACTATACGACATACGTATACGGATATTATGCATCTGTCGATTTACTTTACTAACATTACGAATATATGTCATATTATTATAAAACATGCTTGCTAAACGCATGTTTTGGGCTATGCGAGTACGAAATGATATCTCGCCATTTAGCCTTTGCTTTGCCCAGCTTTCGGAGCGAATATGATATAACAACGCAAGACGGGTTTGCGAATTTGCACAAACTCAATATTCGACTCAGGGAATTATATTACGGAGTTCACTGTTGTGGCTCCATACTAAGGCTAAGTTACCTAGCTTAGAAAGAAGCTAGCTTTACATGCTCGCTTGATTTTCCGACTAACGGTGAAGCTTGAGTCGATTACTCCGGCTATTTCTCCCAAGCTGCATTCACATATATAGGTCCATTAGAACTAAATACACCAATATTACGGAAGAAAACATCACTTTCGATATATATATCGCCCAAACTTTGGCTTATCGAAAGGTCGAAACTCGTTATTTCTCGAAAGTCCCGAAGGGAGAAATACTCTCACTTTAGGAGCTAGGAGTATATTGACACTAATTTGGAGCAATTTCACTTACCTTAGCTCTGTAGGACGATGGATTGTAGGCAGAATTTCATGAAACTAACTTTCCGCCCGGGAATGCTCTCACAGCGACTTAATACTTCACTACCAATGATTAATTCGAGTTTGAATGCATTTAATAGCGTAGCGGACGAATTTCAAAGAAATCCCTCGTGCCCCCTGTTTTTCTATTTACTCTGGAAATTATGAATTAAAATGACACAAAGCTAGAATTGGGGCTTATATATAATTAGGACCTATAAGTCGCATTCTGGAATGCGATTTATAGAGAGAAAAAGCATTTGCCTTGCGGCAGAGCTTGGCGCTTGTCCGATCTTTCCTAGGGCCTTTTTCTAGCATGCATGACATTCTAAAACTCTTAACCAACATGCGAATAGGCCATCACATGTCGAGGAATTTACGGGGTGTAACAAAAATCTGAGGTCCTACGCACGTCGACCTATAAGCGCCAGGACTAATGCCAAAAATTCCACGACCCTCGAGCGCCGAGATCATCCTAATGGCTGCATTGCAGTGGCACGGCGGCGAGTGGCCATCATTTGTGCTGACATAACAGCGCAGCTGCGAACTTCTGAGTCAGGATGAATTTGGCAGAGTACGGGAGCTGCTCCGGAGGCGGTGTCGTTCGGAATGGCCCCGTGGATGGGGGCTAGCTGAGAGGCTGATGATGCCTACATGTCGCCTCGAATCGGGCGATTCTAAATGGTGGGGGCATCTGTGGTGCCTTACTCTCTTTGCTTGATGTCCAGAGCTATACACTGTGGCGAGAATTGTCATTGATACGCCATTTTATCTATAAGCAAAGTATGATAAGTTTTGAGAACCAGCCTATGTTATGCTTTGCTTTCTGGCACGGCGAATATGAAGAAAGAAGTAACCATCCTATTATGCCTTGCGGCCTCACACTTTTATAGTGTGTAGTCACGAAACACGTTTCATAAGCAAGACTACAGCAGCACGGCTTGCCGAGACTCACAGAACAAGAACGGCTCACGTCTGAGAAGTTTGTCACGCCAAGCTTTGGGGATATGACTAGCACTGGTGCCCTAAGACTGTTGCTTGAGATTCTGAGCCTAAGCTTGGTGCACGGATGGCCTACAACTCGATTCACGGAATCCAACGAGGCTGTATAAACTGTAAATACAGCCTCCCGGCCGTAGGCCCTGGCCACACTGTACAACAACGGCGGCTAACCACAATCTCTTTACTATAAATGAACCTATGCGGGCCGACAAGGCCACCATGTGACTAGTTACTTACGAATCAATATAACAAATGCTAACGGCTACGTGATCGGCAAGCTCACCACTACTAAGCTGGATAAGGCCCCACACGGCCCGGCATAAACAACTAAACATACGCACGGCCCCGTGGCACAATTAACCACGAGGGAGATATATATACAATATCTGCAAGCCTCAAGAATGCGTAAGATGAGTCGGGGCGGGGCTGAGCCTACGTACTATACAAGAAAGAAAATGATATAAACCTCACAGCGAATATCAAGCTCAGGATGGCAGGAGCTGATGACTGCACCTTGGCTAGGATCACGAGGGGATCGGCTCCTCGTCTATAGGTACACCCAGAAAGTAATCGACGCCCCGGACGACGTCGGTACCACTTATCTAGAGTATGTAAACAAGGCGGAACATAAGCAAGCAATGCTAGTAATTACGAATAGCAGAAAGTATCGAGAAGCCCCATTTTGGTGACGGAATGCGAAATAAGCTTATATGTGCGAAGGTAGGGAGCGAGGAATCATACCCGTCAACGTAGGCGATCTGCTTTGTCTATCGGCTAATAATAACATATGTATACACATATATAACATACAAGGACACATACGGCCCATCGCGGAAGGTGCCAACCAACTTATACGGTCTATATACCCCTACCCAGGTCCAAACCATCCAAAAATAAATCTCTCAACTCATCTACTAATTACGAGCACCTCTGCCGGCCCACAGGTCTCCGGCTCAAGCTATGACCTCCGATATATGTAGCGTGGCCACAGAGGCAGGAGGACTCTTGTACTCAAGTCTATACTACGTGCTCTTTAATGCTATCTTGATCGGCCTCGTATGGGGAATGCTCCATCCCGTCTTCGTCCTCGGGCGACGACATACAACTCCCCATGAGTAGAGCGTATCCCCACCCTCAACGGTGGGTCGACACGATTACCAACCCGGTGGCGAGGGCCGCTCAAAGTACACTCATAACACAAACAGTCTCAATAAACAATAATCACATACGAGAAAGCATTTTCAATCACAAGAAATACTATCCATGTTTTGATATACGAATACGATACTTTTCTACGTATTAAGCGTTCTCATATTGAGCTTCCTCTTGTATACGAAAAATTATACGGCTTGTACGTGATATTGCTCTACTATCTTTAATTACGAATATAACATAATATTATAAACATGTTTGTTGGATTCATACGAACTCAATTCTCGATTTCTAGGTTCTTTCTTCTATAGTTCACGCTATTTGCTATCTTGGATTACTAATTTGCCGAAGGAACAAGCACATACCTTCGTTTTTGATTTCACGACCAGCGCGTAGCTCGGTCGGTACTTACGCTATTTCTCCCAAGCGCATTCCTTATATATGTCAATTAGAACTAAATACATTAATATTCTTAAAGAAAATATCACTTTCAATATATATATATATATATATATATATATCGCCCAAACTTTGGCTTATCGAAAAGGTCGAAAACTCGTTATTTCTCGAAAGTCCAGAAGGGAGAAATACTCACTTTAGGGCTAGGAGTATTTTGACACTAATTTGGAGCAATTCCACTTACATTAGCTCGGTAGCACGATGATTTGCCGGCCGAATTTCACGAAAATAAATCCGTAGGAATTCTCCTTGCTGCTTAATACCTCGGTATATGGAGTTAATTTGACTTTGGACCGCGTTTGACGGCGTAATCGGACGAATATTATCAAGGAACCTTTGTTCTCTCTGTTTTCCCTCAGCTTCTCTGGAAAGTTTTATGAATTATATCAATAAAACTGAAGTTGGAGGCTTTTATACTTGGGCCTGGACAGGGCCTCCGTGACACGGCGCCAACGCGGAGGCCCTCCCTCCGTGGCACGTTGCCATCG
>JACEIK010003743.1:117151-140144 GCA_018107945.1 Datura stramonium | reverse complement strand
CTATATGTCTAGATTTTTTTTACTCTTAATTATATCTAGATTATTTTTCTCAAAAAAAATTTATGGATGGATATTTTTTATCCATATTTATATTGAGTTGCATAAAAGTTGATATTGATTACTGTTCAAGAAAAATATTTGTAATCTTTTTTTTTTATGCATTTCCATATGTTTCATGTTTAAATTTCGTGATATAATAGAGGATGCCAGAAAGTCAACTTCGACCACCAGAGAAGTGAAGAAGCCTCACCGTTTTGGCGAGGAACTATGGCTCTAAGAGAAATCAAGATGTCCACGAAGTTGTTGATCAGGAAGTTGCCAATTTAGAGGCTCATGAGGGAAATAATTTAGGATTTCAAGACAAATTTGAGGTTCCAGAGCAGCGTTGTGGCTGCTTAACAAGCTAAGTGGCTGTTGAGGCTTACCTTGTTGGGCTCTTTGAAGATACCAATCTCTGTGCAAATAAGTTTACTAGTATGAAACTATAACAATACCATTGAAATAAGTTTAATCCTCTTATATTTCATGCCTCATCATTTTGCTTGATTCTTTGCTTGAAATTATTCAAAATATTAAATGTTTGATGTCTTAAATTTGTTGAAGTTAGTAAGAGCAATGAATAAATGAAAAAAATATTATAAGTATTCATATATTATATTTTAGTGATTTGTGCTAATGTTTTTCTAATTATAGAGTTATAAGTAATGAATACATAAAACAAACAATCCACTAAAATATTTCTAAAAAATATAAAAATTATTATTTATTTTATATTTCTAAATACAACGATACTTTATTGATATTTAATAAGACGATATAAGAAAATATAAATATAATATAATGAGAGTATAATGACGTTAACATTGATCGCGCGAAGGCCGAATAAGTTTACTAGTAGGAAGAATTAAGAGAACGTTCAAATGGCAAGTTTTAATAATTCAACCTTTTGATTTTATTGGAAAGACATTAAAGATAAAAGTCCTTTCATTGCTTCATTTATTTATCTTTAAATAGCTCAATAACTCTCTAAATTCCCTAATCTTTTCTTTTCTCTAATTTATTACTCAATTAAAAGGTAAGATAATTAATTAAATTATTCAATTAAAAAATAAGATAATTAATTAAATGAAAGTCCCTAATCTTTTCTTTTCTCTAATTTATTACTCAATTAAAAGGTAAGATAATTAATTAAATTATTCAATTAAAAATAAGATAATTAATTAAATGAAAGATAAAAGAATTCTCTATAAATATATTATTTTCTTAATTTTTTATATGCACAGAATTTAAGTAAAGTAAAAATTTTATTCTCTTAATTAAACGTGAGAATTAATGCATATCCTACAAGATAGTATTAAGTTGCTCAACTTCCCATCAAGCATAACATTTATTAATTCTTTTTGTCTCATTTTATTTCATTATTTTAAACTATTTTTGTTTGTTTCAGATCTTATCATCATTGTTAATCATGTTTAAATTCTTTATTAATAAATATAAATTAATTAACTATTATTAATTATTTCTATTTTTTATGTATTGATTTATCCTTATAACCCTTTCACATTCTTTATTACTCTATATAAATGTCCATAATAGAATATCTTTGTCCCATTGTTCTATTGAAGTAATATCTTAAATGGTCACTCAATCCGCGATACATCCACTCAACTTCGTTTATAACCCAAAATTACCAACTAAAGCCGTACCTCTCGTAAAACACCAATTGGGGCATCTTCACTCAAAAGTCAATTAACTAAGGGTAATTCTCTCACAAAGTCACTAACTTTATTTTATAACACAAAAGTCGCACACCATATTTCACCTGTAAAGTCATCTAACCCATTTAAATAATTTTTTAAATTAAATTAATATGCTAAAATAAAATTTTATTTTAAGCTAAATTTTTAAGAAATAAAATGACACTATTTTAATATTTTATTGACCCGCCTCACTTGATACGACCCCCTAAAATTATATGATCATCTTTACTTAATTATATAATATTAAAACACATTACATATTTTTAGTACAAAAAATTAGTATATCAATTTAGCACAAAAAAATATCCTTCGTATGGGTGGCAATTGGGGCAGGCGTGAGAAAAAATTTAAATAGGGCGGGGCAAGGGCAAAGCAAGGAAAATTTAAATGGGGTGGGTCAAGAAAATATTATTTCTACCCACGGGGTTAGGTAGGGCGGGATAAGATTCAAATTAATTTTTTTTTTGAAATTATCGGTAATAGTTTATACCCGAAACGACGTGATCTTCTTGCAATATCATGCCAATATTTTAAAAGATGGGAGGACTATCATCTTTAGACATATCCCGAGAGAAATAAATTTTCTTATTAATGTATGTTCTGGTTCTTTTACAATAAAATTTATACTATTATTTCATTTTAATTTATTTGTCTTAAAGCATTATATAAATAATTAAAAGAATATTTTCTTTGATCATAATTTTTTCAAATATTTTCTACATATATTGAATGATAAACAATTATGACTTATAGTAGTTTTTATGTAATTTCTAAATATGCAAAGTTTATTTTTTAAAATCAAGATTGTATGTTCATATTTACACCAAATATTAGTTAGTTTAACTCATATTCCGAATCAAGCCAAATAAATTATAACACAAAGGTAAATTTTGTTTACCAAATTAGAATAATTTATTTTTAAAAGTTAAAAGATGAAAAGTGAGACGTCGCAATAAAATATTTATCCAATTAACTTTCATTATATGGTAAAGAAGTTTTAAAAAATTCATGTCGCTAAATGAAAAAAAAAAAAAAGATAACACTAAATGGGCATGGGCAAAGGGCAGGGCGGGGCGGGCAATTTTTTTGAAAATGCTAAATAGGGCGGGGGGGAATTAAAATCTAACAGTCAAATTCGCCCCGCCCTAACCCGCCCCTATTGCCATCCATACCCTTCAAAGATATACCACCCAAATGAAACCCCATCATTAGCCTAAAATCGCATCTATTATTATTTAATCATTATTTTTGTCTCCTAAGATAGTAAAAATTAAATAAAAATGTCACTATTGATTTTCTTTCCTTTTTTATTTTGTTAATACACAATTATTTAACATGCACAAATTTAATTATTTATAATTTTTTATTTATTATTTAAATATTAATTTTTTAATTTAAATTAATAATCAAACAATTCCATATGCATAATTAACTTGTAATCCTTTTTAATATTTTTTATAATTATGATATATTTTTCAATATAAATATTTTATATTTTTAAACATACCATTGATTTTGATAATATTTTAAATATAATAAATCACAATCATGCATATTCTAAGAAAATATTACTATATTTTATTTATACCATTAAAATAAAATCAGAATATGCTCTTTGAGAAAATCCGAAGAAGATATTTTAGTATCAATTCCTAATTTAATGAAAAAATGAGATATAAAATATTAACAACTAAAATTAATTCATTATTAAGGGAGAGATAAGGGATATAATTAATAAGAATTAAAGATAAACTCATTCCCGATCTGGACACTATTCACATTTAAATTATTTGTTATATCCGTTATATAATATGTTTTAATTTTTCAAATATTTAGAAAGTCTTATACTAATGTAATTAACTTTAGAAAATGAGTTACCACGTAAAATTTTCTTAAATAAAAAGGGTATTAATAAAATGCATATTTGACCTATATAATTTTTAGTGGGTCATATTAAATCGAGCGGGTTAATAAAATTATTAAAATAGATATTTTTAATTTATTAAAATTTAATTAAATAAAATTTCATGTCAACAAAATTTACGAAAAATTATTTAAATTGGATTTAACGATTTTTAAGTGAAATATCAATTGTTGAGTGACTTCGGCAGTAACTATCATTACTGGAATAAGACTTTCAGCTTATAAAATAAAGTTGAGTGATTTTTTGAGAGAAATAACCTTAGTTGAGTAACTTTTTTGAGAAAATAATTTTAGTTGAGCGACTTCAGCTTATAAAACAAATGAGCAACACTTCTGTAGACAGACCCTTAATAATAATTATCCGAGTATATTATCTCTTGCTCTATCTCGTCTTTTGTTTTTGCCTCAAATATATTATTGTATGTCACACTTATTTTGTTGCTTTTGTTTTCTCATTTCTTAATGTGCTACTATATCATGTGTTAATTTATCTATCAAATTTTTTCAGTGTAATACGACATGTGAAGCTTAATCTTGACAAGTTTAGTGTTCCTTAAGTTGTTTCCATATCTATTTCTTAAGTTATTAACTTAAGAATAATTAATATGTCTTTGTCAAATTGAATCGTACTACTCTAATAAGGATTTTATCACGTGTGCATCTTTATCTACTTAAATTTGATCTTTTTTATAACAATTACTTGATTAGTGTTTGATTAACCATAACTCTCTGATAAGATGTAATTTAAGTTCGGTCTCTATGTAAGAACAACACAACTAAAGATAGCACCTTTGCAACTTTAAACACCTGAACTATTTCACAAAAAGAGCTTGTAATTTTCATAACTATATTTTTTAGTACTCATTACATGAATGTGTTTCATAATATATATACATATCATTTGAATGAATCGATACAAATTAATCCGTGAAATTTGCGAAGCCTACAAAGAAAGATTCTTGGCAGATACCCAAAACTTGTGGACTACCTGTGGAAAGATTACCATCTGAAAATGAGGTTCCAGACCTAAAAGAAAATTGCTAAGGCTTACACTGGTGTTAATATTTTCTAAATGTATGTTACATGCATCTCTTAACACTCCATTAATTGGAACAATATGGGGTAGATCTTGAAAAATAAGTACATAAGTGACTTACTCATTTTCTAAAACCATCAAATATTTCAGAACGACTAATTTTTGGGCCGAAAGTATTAACAGCCATCCAAACAAGCTATAAAAGTGAGTTATTTTTTCTCTGATGGATGATGGAACAGTTGAGATGAGGCTAGAAAGGTTAGTATCAGTTATTTGTGAGTCACAGGTTTGTGACAAGGACTTGCTTATTGCATTGAAATCCATGCTTAATGCTGAAAACAACAATAACATACCTAGTGTAGTATCACAAATAGGATTTAGAAAGAGTAGTGTGTACGTACATATTCCTACATTAAGAAAAGTAGGAGAAATATTGATAGACTTTTCGACTCAAAAAATAATGTAAGGAAGAAATCAAGACAAAATTACTACATATGGCATGACAACATACTAAAGCAGAATAAAGAACTACAACAAAATAATACACTAAATGAATTACAAGGAGCAATATATAATAACAGAATCAAAGGAACAAAAACCTATAAGAGTAATACTACGACTATTGATGTACGCATAAGCAAGACTACACTTAACTACCTACTAACCTTTTGCTCTAATTTGTGTCTTCCATAATCTCCTATCTAAGGTCATATGTAATGGGTTATGTCATATCCCTGTCTAATCATCTCTCTTCAATACTTCTTCTACTCTCGCCCTCTACCTCTCCCGAGACCATCCATGTAACTTCTCACACCCCTCCGCACCGGAGCATCTATACATCTCCTATTCATATGTTCTAAATCCATCCGAGCCTAATCCTCCTATACTTGTCCTCCACCGAGACCATTCCCAATTCTATCCCAATATATTTATTTCAATTTATTTGCTCTGCAACACATCCATCTCACGCCCTCATTTCCACAACTTTCATATTCCGAACTTTGAGATTTCTGGTCGTGTTAACACTCCGCCTCCCATACAACATGGGCTTCTGGCTCATCAATCACTATGTAACTCAGTTTTTAAGCTGTGGCGCACCTTCTTTGCTATAATAAGATCCCGAAAGAAAACCTCAATTTCATTCATACTGCATCGATACGATGCGTGACATCATCATCAATCTCCTCATTACATTGAATAATAGACCCAAGATACTTGAAACTTTCTTTCTTTTGTGATAACTTGGGTATCATGCCCCACTCCCGCCTCCAAATTTCATGAAAGGCACGAACTTGTACTCTAAATATTTTATCTTCGTCCTACCGAACTCGAACTTTAGCTCTAGAGTTTGTCTTCATACCTCTAACTAACGTTAACTCCTTCGTGAGTTTCACAATCATAACTACAAGCTATTTGTAAATAACACAAAATCGCGCACTACCTTTGAATTTTTCGTTAATACATCTATTATTAAGACAAATAAAAATGGGCTAAGAGTTGATCACCGGTGTAACCCCATCACAACTGGGAAGTGCTCGAGTCTCCTTCCACTATCATCACCCGAGTGCTGACTCCATCAGATTCTGTCTTTAATCACCTTAATGTACGCCACAGTTACGCCTTTAGCCTCCACTCACCTTCGTAGAACATCCTTAAAAATTCTTGGCGTATCCCTTTTAGTCAATGAACATTATGTGTAGGTCCATCTTCCTTTTCTTGTACCGTTCCACCAACCTCCTAACAAGATGGATAACTTCTAGCTGAATGTCTCACATGAATTCAAATTGATTCGAAAACAGCACGCTCTTTCCTTATCCACACTATAAAAACTATTAAAAAAGAGGGCCAAGATCGACGGGACAAGGCCGGGTTTTTTTAGTAAAACCGACGCCAAATCGATGCTCTTATAATCGTCGGAATTTTAACTCGTCGAAATTGTGAAACCGACGAACAAGGCCGCTAAATATTAGGACACCGCTCTCAGCCCACCAATTTTAGTAAACTAAAATTAATATAATTTTTTTAAAAAATTGGGGACAAATGGTCATTGTTCATTGTTTAAATATATATATTAAAAATGTAGCTACTTGGAATCGAATCCCGCCTATTTACCGGCGAGATTAAAAATTCTACCACCCGATTATACATGTTTTTTAATGAAATCTTTTCCTCGTTTTTATTTATACTCTTCAACCTGCAATTTTGCATTCAAAAATCAACCCAATCCTCTAAGGTTTTATTAAAATAATAATAACAACCGATCACAATATTTGCGCAAAATCGACTGACAACCGACCCTCGTCCGTCTATTTTTTTTTTGAAAAATAATTAAAAAAAATAAAAATAAAAATAAAAACAAAAAACCGATGCATCGGACCGATTTTTCCTCACTTTAATCGACTCAAGACAATGATTTTTCTCCTCAATTTTGACAATATTTTTAATAAGGGACACTATCCTTTTTTGAACCTTCATAATGTGACGTAACAACTTGATACAATATAATTATTACCATTCCGAATATCCCTTTATTTTTGTACAACATGATGATCGTACCCACCTCCATTTCCTTATCAAACACTTCTTGAATATATTATCCAAGGAGAGTCAAGTTTCCTCAATTTAGAGTGGAGTTTAATCTTTGGGGCACCTAATTAAGGTTATGAGGGTGCAATTAGGTGCTTTTCTGTTTGATTTAGTTGTAATTGATTGGATTATCAAAGGATTTGTCTTTAATCAGCTTTAGTTAATCAATAAAATCTCATCATCAATGTTATGATCCATTAGTTGAATGTGTTAGTGTGAATCAATTAGTAGGTGATCAGCATGTCTATTATGACTAGGACAAGGCTAATTTGAAGCCCAACAAAGTTGAAGACCCTCCTTTCTTTATGAATACTTTCAGAATATTCTTCTGAACCTTTTTTCTTTCTACTCCACGCTTTGAATTAATGTTTTTGTACAGGACTTTAAGAAAAATATTTGTCTTAAGCATCTTTTATCTCTTTTTTAAATGTCAAACTTAATTAGCGCTTCATTATTTGGATTTTTATTTGGACCTTTAAATATCAAAATTTATGGGAATATTTTTTCTTTACCAAATTAGAAGAGTACTTTTCAAAACTTGTTGAATTAACTATGGTTATAATACTTGTTAATATAATATAATTCTGACCTTTAAAATTAAATATAACACATATTTTTTACCAAAAATGTGTACTTGATGAAATAGAGAGAAAGTGTAACGGAGGGAATAAAATTTCATATATATATATATATATATATATATCATGTGCTTATTTATTTATTTTAAATATCAAAAGTGATCCACTTCTTACCATGCAACAATCCGTTGCATGCCTGACTCTTATTTCATATTTGATTTGAGATTTTAATTATATATAAAATTATAAATTATTTTAATTTATAAAATATTTAAATTTAAAAAATTAAAAATATTTTTATTTACCTCAGTGTACGCGTAAAATAACATTAAAGTTCAATTTAAAGATTATTTTGGCATCTTCGACTATGCCGACAGCCAGGAAATACTAATTTCTATCTTATATTTTTTTTCTCCAGAAAATCGCATGTCATATTTTGCATTTGCTAAAAGTTGAATGAGCTAATCTTTGATTAATAAGACTTTTCTTAAATGTAATCTTTATATTGACAGTGAAAAATGGACATCTCGAGAATTTATTTATGAGTGAGATTGGCTTTAATAATTATGATGATATAGAATATTATTATTTTTTTATTTTAAAACATTAAAAAAATAAAAATATTTTTATTTTTTAATAAATCAAAAAATAAAAAAACATATTTAAAAAAAAAGAAAACACTTAAATTTTATCCTTTATAAAAAAAATAAAAAAAATTTTATATAATAAAAAATTATAAAAAATTATATTTTAAAAAATACTTATTAAGAGTATGCATATTAGCAAAAGATTATTTTACTTTCTATAAATAAATAATTTGTGTACCTAAATTTAAAAAATATTATTTATTTTAAAAATAAAAAAATATTTATTTATTATTTTTTGAAAAGCGTATCACCATGGACAGATAAAAATTAATATAAAATGAACAAAGAGTAATAAATTAGGTCATGCGCACACATTTCCAATATCAAATAAAATAAGAGATAAGTGATAGCTTACTTTGGTCCCTGCTCCCTACACATAAATATTTAATAGTTACTTTAGAGAATTCGAAACTAAAATAAGTTATATATAATGAATTAATTTAGTTCATTATATATTTTTACATTGAAAGCTGTGGTGTAACCAACTAAAGTAATTTTGAATTGAAAATTTATGAATTATATAATAGTAATAAAAAAAATAAAAAAAATAAAAAAAATAAAAATATTTTTTATGTTATCAAATTAAGTTAACTAATAACTCTTAATAAATTTATATCAAATTAATATTATAAAATAAAATAAAATAACATATTATAATTAATTGTATATAAACAAAGATAAAGTCACTTGATTATGGTCCAAAGCAAACAAATCAAGTGACTTTGTCTTTGCTTATGTGCAATTAAATTATGATATGTTATTTATTTTACTTTTATAATATTAATTTGATATATTTTTAATAATTTTTGTGTTTTTTAATTTTTGAAATTTTAATGTTTAGCAAAATGAGTAATTCAAACATATATGTAAGAATATAAAATATTATTATTATTATAATATATAAATATTATTCATAATAATAATTAAAATAAATAAATCGGTAGCCTCTCAAAAAATATTTTTTCTTCCACAAAGATATATATACAAAGATGGATACAAAATCTCAAATATGAATTTTTAGTAACATAATAGCTTTTACACACAAAACACACACACACACACATATAATTCATAAATTTTCAATTTTAAATTTTATTTGGTGAACCTCCACACTTCATATATGTGTGTTGCAAAGTGGGGATATATAACGGACTAAATTAATCCTTTATATATATATATATTTATTATAATCTTAGACTAATTTAGTCCGTTAAACTCATTTTGATATCAATTTTAAAAATAATTTATTTTTATATTTATTAAATTATTAATTTTATATTTTAAGCTGTTAATAGTTTAATAGTCTCAATAGACATATTAATAGTGACTGTAGATTCATAGGTTTTAATATTATAATGTTTTATTTGATTTTTAATCTTGTGGACATTCATCAAGAAAGTTATTTTAAAATATTAGTTAAAAATACATAGCTATATTAACTTTTATCTCCTTTCAAATTTAGTCATAAAAATTTGTAATTATTCTTTAGAAATTTGTTTATCTAACTTTTGGGAAAACAAATTAAATACTTTCTTTGATTTCTGGAAAATGAATTATTTTGAACGAAATAGAAAATGCTAAAAATTCAAATAAAAGGCGCTGGAGGGAGTAATATTTTATTTGGAAAAGGAAGAGTAAAGCCAGTTATCAGAATATTTATTTTCAAAAATCAAATTACATGAATTTTAATTAATATTTTAAACTATATTAATTAATATGAAAGAATTTTAATTAATATTATTTTGTTATAATTTATTAAATATGATAAATATTTTAGAATGAAGAGGTACGAGTAATTTAATTGGAAATTATAGTTGTAATAATCCTCCCAAAAAGAATATATCTTCTTACAAATGGGATATCCTCTTCTCATGGTTCAAGGAGGCTCTTATCTCAAGATGTTAACATTTTCTTCATTCAATTCTTTCATTTAATCCATAGGGTTAGTTATTTCATTTTCATTTCGAAAATCTCAACCATATATGACTCTTAACATGGGAATTACCAACTCGAAGTTTTAACTTTTTTTTTAATGACCAAAGATTCAAAAACCCATCATAAAAGCTAATGCAATGCAATGCAATCTTAATTGAGTTATTTCAATTTACCTTTACATAATTAAAGTTCAAGGTTTAATTTTACACCTTTTATTAAACCCAAGCTTTTGATGCATATTATGCGTAAAAAATATATCACATCGATACTATTATAAAGTAATATAAATTTTTTATTTTGATTCCTTGTAGAATGTTAAAGATTTAATTGTTACAAGTTAATTGAATGTCTATGACAAATGTCTAACACTCAAAAAGTAAACGAAATAATGAAATTGTTTAAGCAGGAAATGAAAGACAGTGAGGTCAAATCTCCTTAATTGTTATTACTAAACTCCTTCGTAATTTCAATAAAGGGCAAAATCAATAAATTATCTGAATTTTATGAATTCGATAGCTCTTGGTGGAAACAATCTTTGATGAGTGTCGCAATAGTTTTATTCGTGGTATTTTTATTTATTATTTTAAGAATTTGTATATGTATAAAATTTTCAAATTCAAAACTTACTAATTATTAAAAATTAAATTTATAAGAACATTTATACTATTTCTTGGACATAGTTTTTTTTCACAAAAAAAGAAAATAATTCATTCCACAAAATTTTTTTCCATCAAGTACAAATAAAATTCTTCTTTATTCGAAGGAAATCAAACTTAATCAGAAATCTTCCTTCCAAACTTATTTAGAAACGATTATACACCCTTCATTTCTTACCTTATTTATTATATTAAAAATATGTTATTACTTTTTAATGTATTAAAAGAAAATTATATATATAAAAAATTAAAAATATTTTTAATATTAATTAATTATAAAAACCAAAAGTACACATTTTTTAAGAAATTAATATTATTAAATAATATTAATATAAAGTTTTTATTTAATTTTATATTAATTATTAATTTTTAAAAAATATAAAATTTAAACTAAATAAATAAAAGTGAACGCATAAAAGCTTTACCCAAATCTTTGATATATCGGGATCTTGAACACGGAAGGCTTAAAGCAAGGCGTCCCTTTGGGACCCACAATGCATCGTGTCAATTAAGGGAGTAGCAACTAGACCCACAGGCCTTGAGGCTTTTTCCAATTATTCCCTGCATTTGTCCATTTGCTTAATTTCTTTCTGTAGGTTAGAAAATATAGTGTCATGACGGAAGAAAAATAACGAGAAAAGAAGATAAATGATAAATCTATGTAGGATAAGAAGAAGACAAGAACTCAAACGAACTAATTTCCGAATTATTATTACTATCTTATAATTATACTATCTAATAAGTGTGAATGAGTCCAAGCAGATATGAGATCGTCAATATATTTGTTTAGGTTATTTCATATATTTTTAAAGCTTCAGTGATTTTTGACATTTGTCAACGGCGGAGTCTTATATTCGAGCCGAGAGGCCGATGTTCTATTCATATTTATATTTTTATAAAAAATAAAATAAAAATGCGAGCTCAATAAATTATTTTTTTTTCGTATTCATTCTTAGAACATTAATAGAAAGATGGAGCTCACAAATATGTACGTGCAATATGTGGCCAGGATTGGAGATATTTGTAATCTATAAAAACAATAACTATTAATTTTATTTTGAAGTTTTAATTATTGAATAATTTTTTAAAACCTTTGGTTGATATGGTTTTCAAAAAAAAAGGTTTAACAATTATTTAATTTTAGACTTTTCACATAACATGTTTACACAAAAGACTAAAGAGCATTTTGATATTTAACATATCTTGGGCTTAAGATCATAAAAATTCAAAAGTTTTCATATTTTTTAAAAAAAACAAAAAACCAACCAAAAAAACAAATAAATTAAAACGAATACAATATCATTTAGTTCTTCTTGCCTTTCATAAGAATCTTAGGCTAATTTGACGCTGCTATCTAAGACTATTCACTTTTATATTAGAATACACGCAAAGCACGTACGCAAGACTAATAAAATAAAATATATTTAAATCTATTAAAATAAATTTATTCTGTCGATTGTTTTGTTGATTCTTCTTTTAATCAAAGAAGAAATCAACCTAGTAACCTATAAATTTCATTATTTAACCACAAAATATGGTGAGCGGTATAAAATTTTCAGCCTATTTCAGCGTCATATTACTTAACTAATTCACAATTCACACACGAAAAATATAGATTTTAATAATCTAAAAATAAAATTAAAGTTTAGATAGTACTAAATCCTTATTCATTAAATTAAATTTATAATTGGAGGGGCCCAAAAATATTAGTAGTCGGCAAGGGTACCCCAAGTTTAGTGTGTGTGGTGGGGGTGGAAAAAAACAAAAGATGTAAGTAAATAAGAACACAAGTATTTGCCAAGTTTAGACGTTACAATTGCATTTCGGGAAGTAGCGCGCACAGAGAGAAAGCGGAAATAATGGAGAATGGAGGCGAAGATCCACAATTACAACCACCACCACCACCACAGCCGCAGCGACGGCTGAAGCCGATCCCTCCGAATCCACCGCCAACAGATCGACCGGCTCGTATTACGCCGACGGCATCTACGATCTTCCACTTGCCATGCTCGCGCCCTCGAACAAGCTAAGAAACTGTACGTTTCTCCTTTATTCCTTGCTATTTTTCTTTTATTGACCATGGCTGTTAAAACATCTGTTTTTTTTTTTGTGGCGTAATACTGATATGATTTTAGAATATTATAATAGATTTGTTGTGAGAAATAAATTTTTGTGGTTCATGCGTTTTATATTCTCAAATGGAAAAGCTGGATTTGAGAGACCTGGAAAGATTTATTTTTTTTTTTGAAAATTTGTGAGAGGGATCCAATCAGAGGCGAAAAAGAAAGCTGGTTGATTTCTTCTCATTGGGTAAGCCTCCGTGAGAAGAGTTAACGGTGACTGTGTATTGGTGGGAAGATGTGCTGTATCTAGTGTAAGCAAGGTGTGCACTAGTTAGAAAGAAGAAAAGAAATAGGTGTTTGACTAAGTTGGTTTTTTAATTTTTCTAGGAATATTATTAGTTGTACATTGTAGAGCCATGAAGAATTTGTGAAATTGAACGTACGTTTTACTTGGACTGAACTGTTCATTGCCTAAATGTAGATTGCCCAACACTCAGCTTCTTGTTGGATGCTGCAATGATGAAATCACCCACAAATACAAGGGAAAAACTGTTATGAATGAAAAGGAGCGCTATGAATCTCTGCGCCACTGCAGGTTGGTTCAATGGATTTGTTAATTCTGTTTTAAGTTTAACTTTTTTTCCAGTCAGATCTTAATCTTTTGCAATATTGAATGATCAAGTATATCTAATTGCTGGGGTGAGATTTATTCAGTTGTCTAATGTCTTCAGAATAAGTTGACAAATATATGGACTTTTGCATGTAGATGTTTCTTGTATTGTGTATACTGAGGGCAGTGGCGAAGCCAAAAGTTCCGTTAAGGGTGTTCAAGATTTAATATATATGTATGATAATTAATTTTTGTATGTAACTTCGTATACCTTTCATAAGGCATGCGTATAATTTTTTTTGACGAATAGTGTTGGATCGGCAAATTCTGCATATGTAGCTACTCCACTGATTGAGGGTAACTTTGATTTTTAAAATGATTGTTGTCTATAATTTATTTTTGAAGTCCATTCTTTTGTTTACACTACTCTCTTATTCTGTTCATTTTCCTTTTCCTTTCTGTTGCCAATGAGATGAATGGTTGAGGTTTCTTCTCGATATTTTATAAAATATTGGTTGTTGTTGTGAAAATAAGAGACACAAGGATTTATGGAAGTAATATAGCATGTGAAGACCAATGTTTTATGCTTGACTTTTCTTATAGATACAATTTATAATTTATCTTTACCCATGTGGGAGACTACTATTACATTACACTAGGCATGACTTTCTAAACTTAATTATCCTCTTTAAGTTGGTGCATACAAGCTATATGTACCAAGTTTGTGACATATGTCACCATTTTGAGGATCAATATGGAATTTCCTGAATGTTGCAAGTTGATCATTTGACTTCATAAACTTTATGATTTTCAGGAGTATCTTTTCTTTGGCAAAATAATACTTTATGTGTGCTTGGTCTTGTCACGCTGACGTTCGAGATGTGATGCAATATGAGATACATTGTGATTATCACGACTATGGATGACAAAATTAGCTCATGAAAATATGGCCTTAAAGTTTTGGCTGGGCATATTCTCGATGGCGTAGTCATTTTGGGCACAATCCAAGTCAACTCATCTAAAATTTTATCTAATTCAAGCCAAACATGCAGCCAAATCACTCATAAGAAAAATATATCGAAGTATTTTAAAAAGAAACCTTTATTCGTACGTTAGATATGCCCATAATGAAGAAAAAGTTATATTTGATAGTTAAATAGTAAGCTCACGAAACAATTATAAGCACTAAGTAAGGGAATGTTGATCACTGTAAAAGTCCTTCCATCATATTCATTATATGAGCGCTATGTAGATGATGTTAAGATGGATATGGCACATATACAAGATTAGATAAAATTAAAAATGATTCTTTTTGCCGTAAGGCATGGATTGAGAATAATGAGAGAACATCACTTGAGATGATTTGATCATGTCCTCGCATCTAGCCTATAGATGCATTGAATTGTAGGTATGAAAATATGTCAAGTGAAGGTGTTAAAAAGTGGGACAAAGTACCTAAAACTAAAATCATACGGAAGAAAGTCATCTAAAGACCTTAATCATTTGAAACAAAGCACACTTGGTTAAAGATAAGACACAATTAAAAGAGATAATTCATAATTAACTCCTTAACTTGTAATCTGTATTTTAAGAAGACACTTTAACTTTGTGGAGGTCCTATAATCCCTTTATATTTATTGAAAATAGTATAAATACCACCATTCATGGCCACCAATTACTTTTAGAAAACCAAAGGCATGACATGCATCAATTGACACAGGCGATATCTTTTTTTTCACTATTTTTGTTTATCTTTTTATTTTCCTTTTCTATTCACTATTTTTCATTTTATTTTTTATATTTTACTCCTTACTTTACTTCATTTTCCTTTCTTCTTCTCCACAACTCCTGGTCAACACCACCTTCGCCATAAAAAATCTTAAATAAATCAAACCTTCGCTAAATTAAAATCATCAAAACCATCGCAAGCGTCCAAGGATATCAAAAATCAAATCGATCATCTATAATCAAATTCCCCGGAAGGGTAAATCTAAATCACCACCCTACTAAAATTCAAGAATTTATAAATCACCATTAAACCCATCAAATATAAATATTGGGGAAAAAATAATAAGAAAGAAATACGCCGCGAATCAAGCTAATAAATGTGAATGTTAGATTCTTCGAATTTTTAATTAAAAAAGAGAGGAGTTATGCAGCCACTAAACTCAGATTATATATTGTTACCAAAATAGGAAAGAAAAGAAAGAGAAGAACGAATATAACAAAGATATGCTATGGAGCGGGCGGGGTGGAGGAGTTATAGTCAAATTTGCAGATATGTGGTTAAAGGTTTGTGGAAATGAGGGATGGAAGAAGAAGAAACAAAAAAGAGAGAGAAAATAAAACAACCAAATAGAGAAAGAGAAAAAAGAAAAGGAAAATATTTTAATTAAAAAAGTATTTCGGGAGCTATTTACTTGTGCTCCAAAACAAGTGCAAAACACATCAAAAGCCACGTAAGCTCAAAAGGTGTTATTTGTATCATTTGAACAAGAATAGGAGGATAATAGGACCCTACAAAGTTAAAGTATTTTTCTTAAAACTAAGGTACAAGTTCAGAGGTAATTATATTATCTTGAAGAAAAACATTCATTTAGGTGATATCTAATCGGGGCATATACATCATATCCGTGCTTATCACATAGAGATTAAAAATTGTTATCGGTAGCTAGTCGATGATCATTGATGGAAATTACAACATGCTAAGAAAATCATGGATGGTGCACTTAGCTCTATGGGCGTGGCCTTGAAATGCATTGGGTGATCAAAATCCCTTTCAATGTATCCTACTTTATTTGGTTAGAGGTGAAAAAGGCATGCTAATATGTGAAAATCCCGTAATGGTGCTTCACAGGGAAAGGTGGGCCTCATACTAACAGAAATAACTATTATTAGGGGAATTTAGAATGAGCAAAATCGTGGGAGACTACTATTACATTACACTAGGCATGACTTTCTAAACTTAATTATCCTCTTTAAGCTTGGTGCATGTTTACATTGCACTAAGTTTGTGACATATGTCACCATTTTGAGGATCAAGGAATTTCCGAATGCTGCAAGTTGATCATTTCACTTCATAAACCTTTGTGATAATGTTTTTCAGAGTATCTTTTCTTTGGCAAAATAACAATAATTTTTATGTGCTCGGGTCTTGTCATGAAGTTCGAGATGCGACAAAATAAGGAGATACACGTGGATTATCAATGGATTATGGATGACAAAATTAGCTCATGGAAATATGGCCTTAAAGTTTTGGTCAAGTATTGGTCATGGCGTGTCATTTGGGCACAATCCAAGTCAACTCACTTAAAATTTTATCTAATTTGAAGCTAAACATGCAGCCAAAATCAACTCATAAGAAAAATATATCGAAGTATTTTAAAAAGAACCTTTTGCCTGTACGTAGATATGCCCATAATGAAGAAAAAAGTTATATTTGATAGTTAAATAGTAAGCTCAATGAAATAAGACCAACAATGTTATATGTTAGTGAACGTTTCCGATCACAAAGTCCTTCCAACATATTCATTATATGAGTGTCACAGAGATGATGTTAAGATGGATATTGCTGGCCATACAAGATTGGGATAAAATTAAAAATGATTCTTTTGCCAGAAGGCATGGATTGAGAATAAATGAGAACATCACTGAGATGATTTGATCATGTCCTCGTATCTACCCATAGATGCATTGAATTGTAGGTATGAAAATATGTCAAGTGAAGGTGTTAAAAAGGGGACAAAGTACCTAAAACTAAAATCACATGGAAGAAAGTTGGGTCGAAAGACCCGCAATTACTTGAAAATGCCACACTTTACAAAAGATAGGACACAATGTAAAAGAGATAATACATAATTAACTCCCTTAACTTGTACCGTATTTAAGAAGACACTTTAACTTTGCCGAGGTCCTATAATCCCTTTATATTTATTGAAAATAGTATAAATACCACCATCCATGGCCACCACCATTTTTAGGAAAACCAAGCAGCATGACAATTTATATCAATTGGACAGGCGATATCTTTTTTTTCACTATTTTTGTTTATCTTTTATTTTCCTTTCTATTCACTATTTTTCATTTTATTTTATATTTTACTCCTTACTTTTTTTACTATTTTTCCCTTTCTTCTTCTCCACAACCCGGCCAATACCACCTTCGCCATAAAAAATCTAAATAAATCAAACCTTCGCTAAATTAAAATCAATGTAAAACCATCACAAGCGTCCAAGGATATCAAAAATCAAATCGTATCATCTCATAATCAAATTCTGAAAATCTAAATCACCA
Organism: Datura stramonium; assembly: GCA_018107945.1. NCBI lineage: Eukaryota > Viridiplantae > Streptophyta > Magnoliopsida > Solanales > Solanaceae > Datura > Datura stramonium. The sequence goes on along the minus strand of JACEIK010003743.1, from coordinate 122,057 downwards.
CCCTACTAAAATTCAAGAATTTATAAATCACCATTAAACCCATCAAATATAAATATTTGGGGAAAAAAATAATAAGAAAAGAAATACGCCGCCGAATCAAGCTAATAAACGTGAATGTTAGATTCTTCGAATTTTTAATTAAAAAAGAGAGGAGTGCAGAAAGCCACCAAACCCGTATCATATATTGTTACCAAAATAGGAAAAGAAAGAAAGAGAAGAATCGAATATAACAAAGATATGCTATGGAGCCGGGGTGGGGGTGGAGGAGTTATAGCCAAACTTGCGATATGTGGTTAAAGGCTCAGGAATGAGGGATGGAAGAAGAAGAAACAAAAAGAGAGAGAAAATAAAACAAACAAATAGAGAAAGAGAAAAAAGAAAAAGGAAAAAATATTTTAATTAAAAAAGGGTATTCGAGCTATTTACTTAGCTCCAAACAAGTGCAAAACACATCAAAAGCCACGTAAGCTCAAAAGGTAAGTTATTTGTATCATTTGAACAAGAATAGAGGATAATAAAAATGACCCCACAAAGTTAAAGTATTTTCTTAAAACTAAGGTACAAGTTCTAGAGGTAATTATGTATTATCTTGAAGAAAAACATTCATTTAGGTGATATCTAATCGGGGGCATACAAGATCATATCCGTGCTTATCACATAGAGATTAAAAATTGTTATTGGTAGCTAGTTGATGATCATTAGATGAAATTACTACCATAAAGGGAAGAAAATCATGGATGGTGCACTTTTAGCTCTATGGTGTGGCCTTGGAAATGCATTGGGGCGATCAAAATCCCTTTCAATGTATCCTACTTTATTTGGTTAGAGGTGAAAAGGCATGCTTAACATGTGAAAACTCGTAATGGTGCTTCTCACAAAAAGGTGGCCTCATACTAATGGTGAAATAATAGAACTATTATTAGGGGAACTTAGAATGAAAAATCGGGTGGGAGACTACTATTACATTACACTAGGCATGACTTTCTAAACTTAATTATCCTCTTTAAGTTGGTGCATACAAGCTATATGTACCAAGTTTGTGACATATGTCACCATTTCGAGGATCAATATGGAATTTCCAATGTTGCGTTGATCATTTGACTTCATAAACTTTTGTGATAATGTTTTTCTAGAGTATCTTTCTTTTTGGCAAAATAACAATAATTTTTATGTGCTTGGTCTTGTCATGAAGTTCGAGATGTGATGCACATGAGATACATTGTGATTATCACGACTATGGATGACAAAATTAGCTCATGGAAATATGGCCTTAAAGTTTTACCGGCATATTCTCATGGCAGTCATTTGGGCACAATCCAAGTCAACTCATCTAAAATTTTATCTAATTCGGGTTAAACACGCAGCCAAAATCAACTCATAAGAAAAATATATCTAAGTATTTAAAAAGAAACCTTTGGTTTGGTAATGTTAGATACGCCATAATGAAGAAAAAGTTATATTTGATAGTTAAATAGTAAGCTCAATGAAATAAGACCAACAATGTTATATGTTAGTGAATGTTTGATCGCCTAAAGTCCTTCCAACACATTCATTATAATGAAAGTGTTGCAGAGACGATGTTAAGATGGATATGCTAATATACAAGATTAGATAAAATTAAAATGATTCTTTGCTTAAGGTGCATGGATTGAGAATAAAATGAGAGAACATCACTGAGATGATTTGATCATGTCCTCGCAGATCTACCATAGATGCATTTTCTTGAATTGTAGGTATGAAAATATGTCGGGTCATGAAGGTGTTAAAAGGGGACAAAGTACCTAAAACTAAAATCACATGGAAGAAAGTTGGGTCGAAAAGACCGCAATTACTTGAAAACAAAGCACACTTTACAAAGATAGGACACAACAAAAGAGATAATACATAATTAACTCCTTAACTTGTACCTCATTTTAAGAAGACACTTTAACTTTTGGCGGAGGTCCTATAATCCCTTTATATTTATTGAAAATAGTATAAAATACCACCATTCATGCCACCACCATTTTTAGGAAACCAAGGCATGACATGCATCAATTCGACAGCGATATCTTTTTTTTTTTTTCACTATTTTCGCTATCTTTTATTTTCCTTTTCTATTCACTATTTTTCATTTTATTTTTTATATTTTACTCCTTACTTTTTTACTCATTTCCCTTTCTTCTTCCTCCACAACCCGTCAACACCACCTTCACAATAAAAATCTAAATAAATCAAACCTCCTAAGCTAAATTAAAATCATCGAAACCATCAAAGCAAGCGTCCAAGGATATCAAAAATCAAATCAGATCATCTCATAATCAAAATTTGAAAATCTAAACACACCCTACTAAAATTCAAGAATTTATAAATCACCACTAAACCCATCAAATATAAATATTGGGGAAAAAAAGAAGAAAGAAATACGCCGTCGAATCAAGCTATCAAGTGTGAATGTTAGATTCTTCGACTTTTTAATTAAAAAAAGAGGAGTTATGGTGAAAGAAGACCACCAAACCCGTATCATATATTTGAGCACAAAATAGGAAAAAGAAAGAAAGAGAAGAAAGAATATAACAAAGATATGTGGGGTGGAGGGGTGTGTGGGTGGCGGAGTTATAGTCAAATTTGCAGATATGTGGTTAAAGGTTTGTGGAAATGAGGGATGGAAGAAGAAGAAACAAAAAGAGAAAGAAAATAAAACAAACAAATAGAGAAAGAGAAAAAGAAAAAGGAAAATATTTTAGTTAAAAGGGTATTTCGGAGCTATTTACGAGCTACAAACAAGTGCAAAACACATCAAAAGCCACGTAAGCTCAAAAGGTGTTATTTGTATCATTTGAACAAAGTTAATAGGAGGATAATAGGACTTCCACGAAGTTAAAGTATTTTCTTAAAACTAAGGTACAAGTTTAGGAGGTAATTATGTATTATCTTGAAGAAAAACATTCATTTAGGTGATATCTAATTGGGGCGATAAGATCATATCCGTGCTTATCACATAGAGATTAAAATTTGTTATCAGAAGCAGTTGATGATTATTAGATGGAAATTACAGTCATAAAGGGAAGAAAAATCATGGATGGTGCACTTTTAATTTCTATGGTGTGGCCTTGGAAATGCATTGGGGCGATCAAAATCCCTTTCAATGTATCCTACTTTATTTGGTTAGAGGCAGAAAAGGCATGCTTAACATGTGAAAACTCGTAATGGTGCTTCACAGGGGTGTGTGGGCCTCATACTAATGGTGAAATAATAGAACTATTATTAGGGGAATTTAGAATGAAAATTGGGTGGGAGACTACTATTACATTACACTAGGCATGACTTTCTAAACTTAATTATCCTCTTTAAGTTGGTGCATACAAGCTATATGTACCAAGTTTGTGACATATGTCACCATTTTGAGGATCAATATGGAATTTCCTGAATGTTGCAAGTTGATCATTTGACTTCATAAACTTTGTGATAATGTTTTTCGGGAGTATCTTTTCTTTGGCAAAATAACAATAATTTTTATGTGCTTGGTCTTGTCATGAAGTTCGAGATGTGATGCAATATGAGATACATTGTGATTATCACGACTATGGATGACAAAATTAGCTCATGGAAATATGGCCTTAAAGTTTTGGCTGGGCATATTCTCATGGCAGGTCATTTGGGCACAATCCAAGTCAACTCATCTAAAATTTTATCTAATTTGAAGCTAAACATGCAGCCAAAATCAACTCATAAGAAAAATATATCGAAGTATTTTAAAAAGAAACCTTTTGGTTTGGTAATGTTAGATATGCCCATAATGAAGAAAAAAGTTATATTTGATAGTTAAATAGTAAGCTCAATGAAATAAGACCAACAATGTTATATGTTAGTGAATGTTTGATCGCTAAAGTCCTTCCAACATATTCATTATATGAGTGTTGCAGAGATGATGTTAAGATGGATATGCGGTCATACAAGATTAGATAAAATTAAAAATGATTCTTTGCCAGAAGGTGCATGGATTGAGAATAAAATGAGAGAACATCACTTGAGATGATTTGATCATGTCCTGCATCGGCCTATAGATGCATTGAATTGTAGGTATGAAAATATGTCAAGTGAAGGTGTTAAAAAGGGGACAAAGTACCTAAAACTAAAATCACATGGAAGAAAGTTGGGTCGAAAGACCTGCAATTACTTGAAAACAAAGCACACTTGGCTAAAGATAGGACACAACAGAAAAAAGAGATAATACATAATTAACTCCCTTAACTTGTACTGTATTTTAAGAAGACACTTTAACTTTGTGGAGGTCCTATAATCCCTTTATATTTATTGAAAATAGTATAAATACCACCATTCATGGCCACCACCATTTTTAGGAAAACCAGTGCATGACATGCATCAATTCGATTGTGCGATATCTTTTTTTTTTTCACTATTTTCGTTTATCTTTTTATTTTCCTTTTCTATTCACTATTTTTCATTTTATTTTTTATATTTTACTCCTTACTTTTTTACTCATTTCCCTTTCTTCTTCTCCACAACCTGGTCAACACCACCTTCACAATAAAAAATCTAAATAAATCAAACCTCCGGCTAAATTAAAATCATCAGAAACCATCAGCAAGCGTCCAAGGATATCAAAAATCAAATCAGATCATCTCATAATCAAAATTTGAAAATCTAAATCACCACCCTACTAAAATTCAAGAATTTATAAATCACCACTAAACCCATCAAATATAAATATTGGGGAAAAAAAGAAGAAGAAAGAAATACGCTGCTGAATCAAGCTATCAAGTGTGAATGTTAGATTCTTCGAATTTTTAATTAAAAAAAGAGGAGTTATGGTGAAAAGCCACCAAACCCGTATCATATATTGTTACCAAAATAGGAAAAGAAAGAAAGAGAAGAAAGAATATAACAAAGATATGGGGTGGAG